>CM035104.1:42770176-43072924 GCA_020205505.1 Panax japonicus | reverse complement strand
CTATGCAAACCAAAGTAGTATTTGGAGAAATATTAAAAATGAATGTGACCATATGATGATCAATGATGAAATTTTGTAGGTTATTGAAGTTTCTATGATTTCAAATATTCGATATTTCTTTGTAGCTACTTTATTTGTTGATTGATATAGATTTCATATAATTCGTATATATCCAATTTGTGACGAGTTGCCTTTTGACTTTCCATCTATCTCCCTCTGCCTCCCACAATGCACGTGTGTGTGCAAGCACATGTTTGTATATATCAATATTGTATATTTTAAATGAAATATATGTCCTTTATCACTCAGTTCTTGAAGCTGAACAATCATTTAGTGGTGATTGATTTTGTAGAGTTGATGTGTAAACAATTTGTTGTGTAAACTATGCTTTGTCTTTTCGTATTAAACATTATGTTGTTTAAAACTAAAATTATTTATTATCTTTTCCAGCTTGTGCATCAACTTTCAAGTTTAAAATTTCCTAGAATGCATAATGGTAGAGACTAGTGTTCAACGTTCTTGATCCCAATTGTTGGGTTAGTGAGGCTCTGATAAGTTGAAAAAAAAAATTCATTGGATTAATGTTAGTTACGTTCTGAAGCAATAGGCTTGTAGTCCTATTACCTTGTTATAACATTGCATCCTTTTGGTTCTTTATGGTTTCACCTACATTAATTTTTTCATTATAGGTTGACTCAATGCCTGCCGTGTCATTTTTCTCTTAGTTTTCACAGGCCTAGGTCTATATATTTTCACAGAATATATGTTTTGTGTCATTGGCACTGGAATGTTCTACTTTCTAGTTTTAGTCTTGTCTTACCGCCAATTTAAAGAATGTGGATATTTTTCGGATTTCAAACCTCATTTTTTTGAAAACTTTCGATGTGTTGTGTAATGGCATTGAGAGGTTCGGATTCTCTTGCATTCTAGGGTTCTTTAAATTCAATTACATGTTTTTATTATCTTTTATAATGCTTTTCATATTGGGTTTTCGATTTCTTTTGATTATCTACAATTACATCTTTCTATATCCATGTTGTGTTCTATAAATTCTAGTTTTTGGTGTATATTGATGCTTAATTTGATATTAAGAGAAAGTAATTCATTTGATATTTTCTTCTTTGTGGAGTTGGTTTTATTAATATTTGGTCATACCTTGGTTTTGATTTGCGAGTTCGTTATAAGGGCTATTTTATGTGGAGTCTTTTTTAATACTTTTATCTATCGAAAATTTTCATATCTTGATTTTTATTTGTGGGTTCTTAGTATGGGTTGTTTCTATTCTATACATAATGTGTTCTTCAAATTCTTGTTTTGCTATATTAGTACTTAATTTTTGATATCCAAAAGTAAAATAAGTTATTTGAATTTTTTTTCGGATGATAAGGTTGACTCTCTCTCTCTATATATATATATATGTGTCTGTCTGTGTTTCTGAGTTTGTTTCTTTTCCCTTTTTTTATCATCGGAAAATATTGATTTCCTATAGTTAATTTCTTAATTGGTGTGGTGTAACGATGATGGAATGTTCATTATATTCTATGTTGGCATAAGCAAAATATTAAGTGGTTTAGATTTAACTAAAAAGTTCAAGTAAATAAATTGAAGTCAATTTATATAATTACTGTGAGAAAAACAAAGAAACTAAAAGTTAAGTCAACAGTAAACAAAGAAACTAAAAAGTTCAAGTAAATATATTGAGTAGGAGTCTAGGTAACTTAGGAAAGTAGAATTGTTTGTTTCAGTGATGCTTGAATAAAAGTATTAAAGTTTGCTAGATTGTAACTCTCTCACCATGGCCCAGTAAAAAGGTTGCATTGACAGGCTTTTTCCTTAGAAACATGTCATGAATATTTCCCGACTTTTTTTCTCTCTTTTTTCTGATGATTTAGAAAGAGAGGGTTCATTATAAGGGTTATTTTATTCAATCCATGTAGTGTTTTTGAGTTTTTCCTTTTTGTGGAGTCTGTTTTAATACTTATCTACTGCAAAATTTGGTATCTTGGTTATTGTTTGTTGGTTCCTTTTTTGGTTGTTTATATTCTATACATTATGTGTTCTTTAAATTCTTGTTTTTGCTGTATTGATACTTACTTTTTGATATCCAAAATTAAGTAAGTTGTTTTATTTTTTGTGTTTTCGAAATAAAATATTGATTTCCTATAGTTAATTTTCTAATTGGTGTGTCGTCATGGTTATTTAATATTCAATTTTATTCCCGTTTATTTTAGTGTTTTTGAAGTAGGAAATATCAGGTGGTTTAGATCTAACTAAAAACTTTACATAAATTAATTGAAGTCAATTTATATCATAACTATCAGAAAAACAAAGAACATAAAAGTTGAAGTCACTATAGGTTGAGTCGGTGTCTAGGGAACTTTGGAAAGTAGAATTGTTTGTTCTAGTGATGCTTAATTAAGTATTAAAGTTTGCAAGATTGCGACTCTCTAACCATTACCATGGCTAGTTAAAAGGTTGCAGTGGTAGGAATCATTCGTTTATGTCATGAATATGTATTTTTTTTCTTCTAATTATGGCAATATAAAAAGAGGTTAGGGTATTAAAAACTATATATTTATTTTCCTGCCCAATTCATTAGATTTCTAACAAAGTTGTGAACTGCAAAAAATTAATATACTGTTAAGAGTATATAATATTATGTCCCACATTGAATATCTTGAGACAATATGTCTAGTATATAATGATTTGGGCCAACTCTTCTCATTGCCAGGTTTTGAGTTGGAGAGCTTGATGTCTTTATATACTAGACTTTGGACCCATTTAATAAATCTAACATGGTATCAGAGTGGGCTATTCATAGGCCTAATTGAACACTCTTCTTAGCCTTCATTCTTACCCACTTGCAACCCATTTCTTAAGGATCAAAGTTACCAATTTCTTAACTAGTACCACTTATCAATTGGGCCAATAGTTGCCTGTGGTTTACTAAATTTCTTCTGGGCTTGTCTTGTGACTAGCTTCTTCTGGACTTACTTATCTTGTGTGGGTCTTCATATTTATCAGGTCCACGTGCAACGCTCAATATATCGGGTTACACGTGAGGGGGAGTGTTATAGTATATAATATCTTGTCCCACGTTGAGTATCTTGAGAAAATATGTCTAGTATATAATGACTTGGGTCAACTCTTCTCATTGTCAATTGGTTTTTATTTAGAGAGTCTGATGTCTTTATATACCAGACTTTGGGACCATTTATAAATCTAACATATATTTTCACGCACCATTTTTTTCAGTCATTCAACAATCTTTGCTCATGTAGGGGTGTGCACATTGAAGATGCTGAAACTAATTGATTTTAGCAAGAAATTGCAGAACATCAAACTTGTTGAGGCCTAGAAAATAATTACAGGTGATTTCTTACGCGCTTCTTTCTGCTCTGTCTTCTTTCGATTTATACTTAAAGAGTTAACATTTTTAAAACATTGTTTAGTGTACTCTAAGTTGAGAAACTTTGCAAATTCTACAACTATTGGCTTTCTGTACATATGTGAGATAATTATAATTTCCTGTGTAATATTAACTTTCTGTACATATGTGTGATACTTGAAATTTTATGCGAAACAAATAATAGTTCAATTTTTAGTATTATTTTATTTCCACTTCAATTTTGATGAATTATTGTTTTTCTAGTAAACCTTATAGACTAAAGTTTGATATTAAAAAGTTGATCATGATTTCAAATGTTCGATATTTCTTTGTAGCTGTTTTATTTGTTGATTAATATAGTTAATATATCCAATGTGTGACACGTTGCGTTTTGACTTTCCATCTCTCTCCATCTGCCTACCACAATGCGCGTGTGCAAGCACATGTTTGTATATATCAATTTGTTAGATTTATAAAATGGGCCCAAAGTTTAGTATATAAAGATATCTAGCTCTCTAACTTAAAACCAATTGGCTCTAAGAAGAGTTGGCCCAAGTTATTATATACTAGACATATTTTCTCTAGGTATTCAATGTGGGACAAAATATATACTCTAACACCCCCTCACGTGTAACCTGTGTGAGAGTTGCATGTGGACCTAATGAATATGAAGACCCATATAAAATAAGCAAGCCCAGAAGAAGCTAGTAAACATGGGCAATTGTTGGCCCATTGATAAGTGGTACTAGTTAAGAAATGGATAACTTTAACCTTTAAGAAATGGACTGCAAATGAGTAAGAATTAAGGCTAAGAAGAGTGTTTAATTAGGCCCAAGGATATCCCGCTCTGATTTCATGTTACATTTATAAAATGGGCCCAAAGTTTAGTTTATAAAGATATCAATCTCTCTAACTCAAAACCAATTGGCTCTGAGAAGAGTTGGCCCAAGTATTTATATACTAGACATATTTTCTCAAGGTATTTAATGTGGGACAAGATATATACTCTAACACAATTATGTGTATTTTAAATGATCTTCAATATTAGCTTTAGAGTTTTGGCCAATATCCGTCCCTTATCACATAGTTCTTGAAGCCAAATAATCATTTCGTGGTCATTGATTTTTTTGAAGTTGATACGTGAACCATTTTTTTGTGTCCTTTTTGTTTTTTTACTGCAGCTGTTTTTAGTAAGTAAACTATTTGTACGTCCTTTTAGCCTTTTGCCCTCTTGTAATTAAACATTATGTTGATTAAAAATAAAAATTATTGTTGCCTAATTTTCCAGCTAGTGCCATAAGGCCCATAACTATCAAGTTTCAAATTTCCTAGAATGCACAATGGTTGAGACTAGTGTTCAGCGTACTTGATCCCAATTGGTGGGTTAGTGAGGCTCTGATAAGTTGAAAAGTTCATTGGATTAGTGTTAGTTATGTTCTGGATCAGTAGGCTTGTGCCCTATCTTGTTCTAACATTGCATCCTTATGGTTCTTTACAGTTCCACATGCATTAATGATTTCCTTATAGGTTGGCTCAATACTTTCCCGAGTCATTTTTCTATTAGTTTTTACAGGCCTAGGTGTATATATTTTCACAGAATATATGCTGTAATACCTTTGTTTATGTCACGAGATTTTGGAGTCATCGTATTTTTCACTTGTGATTTTTTTTATGTACATTTGGATCCTTTGAGGAAATCATGAAAGTAGAAGGTAACTTTGAAGGAGGGGGGGGGGTGTTATAATGTTGAAATTTTATGAAATTTCTAATCTACCTTTCATCCCAGTAGTGTCTAACATCTGCATGATGGTATATGTTATATGGGTAGCCGTTGTTGTTTCCTTGTCTTGAAATTGCAATCTTAACTTTTTTCTTGTAGATACTATAGTCCTGCACATTTGATATATAATACATTAGTTTTTTTGATAAGTAATAAATTTCATCAGTGTTATCACATGGTCTTTATCATCATCTTTCGTTGTTCTTTGAGATTTTGTTTTGCACATTTAATATAAATTTCATGATTAATTTTTTTTGCTAACTATTAAGTCTCTATCATCATCATGTTTCTTTCTTTCTTTCTTCTTCTTGTGCTTTTCCCCCCTGCTACTTTTAGTCCAATGGATTTGAACTGCTAGTTTGAAAATGCAGTTACAAATTTCTTGATTAATTTTTTTCCTAAAAGTAATAAATTTCACTATAATTATCATCATGGTTTTTTCTTCTTTTTGTTGTGCCTTTTTCCTTGCTAATTTTAGTCCAATGGATTTGAACCATTGGCAGAACTTTCCAGTTTCAGGCCCTGTTTTACCGCTGGTTTGTGAAGAATGCAATCATTATCTGGATTTCAAACTTAATATACTTTGTTTTGGACTCATGATTTGAGTGATTTATTTTTGGTTCAAAGACAATAATGTCATGCATTTGAATCTGTGCACGGTATGTTGTGTGTGAGGATGTATATATAAGTAGAGATACAGGGGAAGAGAGACCTAAACAGAAGTACATATGCCAGACTTTTGCTTTGTGGCTATATCAGCTCAAGTCAGATATTTTCCATATTTTCATTTTCTTTTTTGATCTTACATTTTGGAAACTTTTTTACCAACATCTTTAATCAAGTGTATGTAATTTCAGTTTATAAGGTGTAGTTTGTAAGTCGGTATAAATCTCTATTGTTGCATATATGCCATTCATGTATATTAAATTGATGAAGCTTTCGTCTTTTCAGGAGCTTTTGTACACAACTAGCTTACAGGGGTAAAGAAAATACAAAGGTATGTAACAGAATTTGTTTAAATGATTATTTCATATAAGAAAGCATATGCATTCATATCAAGACATTTGTTTATCTATCTGGTGCATCTAATGTTTGCCTGTATGCTGCAGCAGGTTTTACGAGAACTCTTTTTGGACCTGAACACGGAAGCACTACTACACTTGTCTGCTACTCTAAGGTAATAATATATTATCATTCTATAATAGTTTAACTATAATCTTTGCTATAACTACAAAAGAATAAACGAAAAAAGAGAGAAAAAAGAGGGAAGCAGTAAGAAACTAGTGGAATTTGGATTTCGGAGGTGGGAGTTTTGGGGGTAGGTAAAGGAGAAGGAAAGAGTTATCTTTATATGTAATATATATTTGCATATATGTTTATATATGTATAATAAGAGTAGTCTGAACTAGACTAATTAAAGAACAATAGTAGCAGCACACCAAAATTATAGCAGCGCAGTGGCTGCTGAACCACAGCAGTACACTAGTTACTATGGAATAACCTAAAGCAACAACATGGAGAAACAGGTGATATAGCACATAAGCTTGCCACTAGAACGAAAGAGGCAACAACATAAAAACAACCCAAACTCCAGTCGATGGAATTCCCACACTACTACCAAACAACTAGCCATTTAAGTAGCAATTTCTATTTATGTATCGGAAACAACATTAAGCAACATACGAGCTGCTATTTCTACTTATGGATTGGTTCACTAATAGAACCAAAAATCAACAGCATTAAGCAGCAGATGACGGATACAATAGCACAAAAATGCTGCAATTTCTATTTATAGATTGATTTATGGGCTGACAAACACATGAGAAGTGTGCAATTCTGCACACTATTTTGAAATATAATACTTCTTTTTACTTGGTTTTGCTTGAATGAGTTGTGATGGTGGTGGTTATTGATTACCATTACTTTATTTGCTATTATATTGTAAAGGGATTCTGGATGAGTATTTTCATGTATCAGTATTTGTAATACTTTAAGGAGGAGTTCTCTGTTTATCTCTATATCTCAGTATGGTTGTGCTAAAGGAAAAATTTGTAATGTGAAATTACTGTTAATGTAAGGTAAAGATTGTTCCTAGGAGAGAGGTTAAGTGGAATTTTTGTAATGTAGAATTCACTGTTATGCAAGTTAAAGATTGTGTAAGAAGAAGGAGATTCAATTGGTTGGAATTGATTCAATGTTGATATTTGCAAGTAAGAAGTTTTGTTAGAATTTGTTCTTGTGCTTTAACTGAATGATATTGTATTGATGCAATTTTGTTCATTAGTTTTTGAGTAAACAGGTTTAGCAAAAACAACAGCTTGGACCGGAACAAAGGCACATGGCTCAGCCCGCTACTTTAAGGTATTAATATCTTCTTACCATTCTATGAATTTTCAATTTTAATATTTGATATAACTACAAAAATAGGAAAAAAGGATAGAGGTAGTAAGAAAGTATTGGAATTATAACTCGGAGGTTGGAGTTTTGGAGAAAGAGAGGAAGGGCTGGGTAATTCTATGTAGGAGATTATTATTTTTATAGGTTCTAAATATATATATAGTATATATTTATATTTATTATAAATATCTAAATATATGTTTTTATATACAGTAAGTGTAGTACGAACTAGCAACAAAAAAGTAGTAGCACATTAGCTTAAGAACTACATAAAGCAAACAACATGGAGCAACAGGTAAAATGACACAAAAGCTTGCTACCAGAGCCAAATAGCAAAGCCAACATGTTGCACAACTACGTTAAGCAACAAGTTATTTCAAAACCTCATAAAGCAACATGTGATTGCACTACAACACTACAAATGGTGTTATTATTTCTATTATGGTTTGGTTTATGGTTGTGTATGAGTTGTTTAACATATTGGCAATGTGTACTTCTACACTATGGTTTGAAGTGTGGTAATTAGTTTTCGTTGTTATGCTTGGATGTGTTGTGTTGGTTGTGGTTATTTAATAAACTACTTATAATCATTACGTGGTACGAATTTTGATGAGGCTTTCATGTATCTAATTTTTTTGTCTTTTTTTGTCTTTAACATAGTTGGGTTAAGTGAAGATTTTTGTACTCGCTCTTAGTGTAAGGTGCACATTGTGCCATTGAGGGGGAGAGGTTAAATGAAAATTTTGAAATGTACAATTCACTTTTAATGTAAGCTGAAGATTGGAAGCAGATAGAGATTTGATTGGCTAGAATTAATTCATTGCTGATAAATGCAAGCATGGAGAATTTTTTGCACCAGAGGTATTATTATTACTAAAATTAGAATCTTACTGAATGATATATTACTGATGCAAGTTAATTAACTTTTGGCAATATTTTTACAGGTTAGTTATTATGCTAATTGTTGGCAAACTTGATCAATTTAAAATTATTTTATTCAAATGGGGACTACTTGGTGAACTTATTAGTTTTTTTAACATTTATAAATGTTCAAATTGAGTAAACAGGTTTAGCAAAAACAACAGCAGTTTGGACCGGAACATAGAAGTACTACTGCACATGGCTCCGCCCGCTACTTTAAGGTATTAATATCTTCTTACCATTCTATGAATTATCAATTTTAATATTTGTTATAACTGCAAAAATAGGAAAAAGGATGGAGGTAGTAAGAAAGTATTGAAATTTGAATTCGGAGGTTGGAGTTTTGGAGAAGGAGAGTAGTACGAACTAGCAACAATAAAGTAGTAGCACATTGATCTACATAAGAAACAGGTAACATAACACAGAAGCTTGCTACCAGAACCAAATAGCAACAGCTAACATGCAACTTTGCACAACTACATTAAGCAATAGGTTATTTCAAACAACCTCATAAAGCAACATGTGATTGCACTACAACACTACAAATGGTGTTATTTCTATTATGGTTTGGTTTATGGTTGTGTATGAGTTGTTTAACATATGTGCAATTTGTACTTCTACAGTATGGTTTGAAGTGTGGTAATTAGTTTTATTTGTTATGCTTGGATGCGTTGTGTTGGTTGTGGTTATTTAATAAACTAACTATAATCATTACGTGGTTACATTAACGTGGTTGTGATAAGTGAATATTTTTGTAATGTACAACTCACTCTTAGTGTAAGGTGCACATTGTGCCAATGAAGGAGAGGTTAATTGAAAATTTTGAAATGTACAATTCACTGTTAATGTAAGCTAAAGATTGGAAGCAGATAGAGATTCGATTGGTTGGAATGCACATGGCTCCGCCCGCTACTTTAAGGTATTAATATCTTCTTACCATTCTATGAATTTTCAATTTTAATTTTAATATTTGATATAACTGCAAAAATAGGAAAAAGGGATAGAGGAGGGGCTGGGTAGTTTTAGGTAGGAGATTATTGGGTAGTTCTAGGTAGGAGATTATTATTTTTATAGGTTCTAAATATATATATATATAGTATATATTTATATTTATTATAAATATCTAATTATATAAATATATATTATTTATAAATTTGTTTATATTTAAATTTATGATAAATATCTAAATATATGTTTTAATATACAATAAGAGTACTACGAACTAGCAACAATAAAGTAGTAGCACATTAGCCTGGGATCTACATAAAGCAAACATCATGGACCAACAGGTAACATGACACAGAAGCTTGCTACCAGAGTCAAATAGCAACAGCTAACATGCAACTTTGCCCAACTACATTAAGTAATAGGTTATTTCAAACAACCCCATAAAGCAACAACATAAAGCAACGTGTGATTGCACTACAACACTACAAATGGTGTTATGGTTTGGTTTATGGTTGTGTATGAGTTGTTTAACATATGGGCAATGTGTACTTCTACAGTATGGTTTGAAGTGTGGTAATTAGTTTTCTTTGTTATGATTGGATGTGTTGTGTTGGTTGCGGTTATTTAGTAAATTAACTATAATCATTACGTGGTACGAATTTTGGATGAGGCTTTCATGTATCTATTATTTTTTGTATTTAGCGTCGTTGTGTTAAGTGAATATTTTTCTAATGTACAACTCACTCTTAGTGTAAGGTGCACATTGTGCCAATGAGGGAGAGGTTAATTGAAAATTTTGAAATGTACATTTCACAGTTAATATAAGCAGAAAATTGGAAGCAGATAGAGATTCGATTGGCTGAAATTAATTCAATGGCTAATATTTGGAAGCATGGAGAATTTTTTGCACCATAGGTATTATTATTAAAATTAGATTTTTTTTTTCCTTTAGTGCTTTGACTGAATGATATAGTATTGATGCGAGTTAATTAACTTTTAGGAATATTTTTACAGGTGGTTATACTGATTGTTGGCAAGCTTGCCCAATTTAAAATTATTTTGTTCCAATGGGGAATGAGGTACTACTTAGTTAACTTATTAGTTTTTTTAACATTTGTAAATATTCAAATTGAGTAAACAGGTTAGCAAAAACAGCAACAGCTTGGACCGGAAAATGGAAGTAATTAGCACATGGCTCATCCCGCTACTTTAAGGTATTAATATCTTCTTACATTTCTATGAATTTTCAATTTTAATATATGATATAACTGCAAAAATAGGAAAAAGGGATGGAGGTAGTAAGAAAGTATTGGAATTTGAATTCGGATGTTGGAGTTTTGGAGAAGGAGAGGAGGGGTTGGGTAGTTCTAGGTAGGAGATTATTATTTTTATAGGTTCTAAATATATATATATATATATATATATAGTATATATTTATATTTATTATAAATATCTAATTATATAAATATATACGATTTATAATTATGTTTATATTTAAATTTATGATTAATATGTAACTATATGTTTTTATATATTCAATAAATTAATAACACATTAGCCTAGAATCTACATAAAGCAAACATCAAGGAGTTGGTAACATGACACAGAAGCTTTCTACCAGAGCCAAATAACAACAGCCAACTTGCAACTTTGCATAACTACATTAAGCAATAGGTTATTTCAAACAACCCCATAAAGTAACAACATAAAGCAACATGTGATTGCACTACAACACTACAAATGGTGTTATGGTTTGGTTTATGGTTGTGTATGAGTTGTTTAACATATGGGCAATGTGTACTTCTACAATATGGTTTGATGTGTGTTAATTAGTTTTCTTTGTTATGCATGGATGTGTTGTGTTGGTTGTGCTTATTTAATAAACTAACTAGTTTGGATGAGGCTTTCATGTATCTATTATTTTTTGTATTTAACGTGGTTGTGTTAAGTGAATATTTTTGTAATGTGCAACTCACTCTTAGTGTAAGGTGCACATTGTGCCAATGATTGAGGGAGAGGTTAATTGAAAATTTTGAAATGTACAATTCGTTGTTAATGTAAGCTGAAGATTGGAAGCAAATAGAGATTCGATTGGCTGAAATTAATTCAGTGCTAATATTTGGAAGCATGGAGAATTTTTTGCACCAGAGGTATTATTATTAAAATTAGAAATTTTCCTTTTGTGCTTTGACTGAAATATAGTAATGATGCGAGTTAATTAACTTTTGGGAATATTTTTACAGGTTGTTATACTGATTGCTAGCAAGCTTGCTCAATTTAAAATTATTTTGTTCCACTGGGGAATGAGAGGTACTACTTAGTTAACTTATTAGTTTTTTAACACTTGTAAATATTCAAATTGAGTAAACAGGTTTAGCAAAAACTACAACAGCTTGGACCGGAACATGGAAATACTAAAGCACATGGCTCCGTCCGCTACTTTAAGGTATTAATATCTTCTTACCATTCTATGAATTTTCAATTTTAATTTTAATATATGATATAACTGCAAAAATAGGAAAAAGGGATGGAGGTAGTAAGAAAGTATTGGAATTTGAATTTGGAGGTTGGGGTTTTGAAGAAGGAGAGGAGGGGCTGAGTAGTTTTAGGTAGGAGATTATTGGGTAGTTCTAGGTAGGAGATTATTATTTTTATAGGTTCTAAATATATATATATATATAGTATATATTTATATTTATTATAAATATCTAATTATATAAATGTATACTATTTATAAATATGTTTATATTTAAATTTATGATAAATATCTAAATATATGTTTTTATATACAATAAGAGTAGTACGAAGCCTGGGATCTACAAAAAGCAAACATCAAGGAGTTGGTACCAGAGCCAAATAACAACAGCCAACTTGCAACTTTGCATAACTACATTAAGCAATAGGTTATTTCAAACAACCCCATAAAGTAACAACATAAAGCAACGATTGCACTACAACACTACAAATGTATTTATTTCTATTATGGTTTGATGTATGGTTGTGTATGAGTTGTTTAACATATGGGCAATGTGTACTTCTACAGTATGGTTTGAAGTGTGTTAATTAGTTTTCTTTGTTATGCATGGATGTGTTGTGTTGGTTGTGGTTATTTAATAAACTAACTATTTTGGATGAGGCTTTCATGTATTTATTATTTTTTGTATTTAACGTGGTTGTGTTAAGTGAATATTTTTGTAATGTACAACTCACTCTTAGTGTAAGGTGCACATTGTGCCAATGAGGGAGAGGTTAATTGAAAATTTTGAAATGTACAATTCACTGTTAATGTAAGCTGAAGATTGGAAGCAGATAGAGATTCGATTGGCTGGAATTAATTTAGTGCTAATATTTGGAAGCATGGAGAATTTTTTGCACCAGAGGTATTACTATTAAAATTAGAAATTTTCTTTTAGTGCTTTGAATGAATGATATAGTAATGATGCGAGTTAATTAACTTTTGGGAATATTTTTACAGGTGGTTATACTGATTGCTAGCAAGCTTGCTCAATTTAAAATTATTTTGTTCCACTGGGGAATGAGAGGTACTACTTAGTTAACTTATTAGTTTTTTTAACACTTGTAAATATTCAAATTAAGTAAACGGGTTTAGCAAAAACAACAACAGCTTGGACCGGAACATTGAAATACTAATGCACATGTCTCCGCCCGCTACTTTAAGGTATTAATATCTTTTTACCATTCTATGAATTTTCAATTTTAATATTTGATATAACTGCAAAAATAGGAAAAAGATATGAAGGTAGTAAAAAAGTATTGGAATTTGAATTCGGAGGTTGGGGTTTTGGAGAAGGAGAGGAGGTGATAGGTAGTTCTAAGTAGGAGATTATTGGGTAGTTCTAGGTAGGAGATTATTATTTTTATAGGTTCTAAATATATATAGTATATATTTATATTTGCTTTACCTGTTGCTCCAATAAAGTAGTAGCACATTAGCCTAGGATCTACATAAAGCAAATATCATGGAGCAACAGGTAACATGACACATAAGCTTGCTACCAGAGCCAACATGCAACTTTGCACAACTACATTAAGCAATAGGTTATTTCAAACAACCCCATAAAGCAACAACATAAAGCAACATGTGATTGATCCAGAACACTACAAATGGTGTTATTTCTATATTATGGTTTGGTTTATGGTTGTGTTGTTTAAGATATGGGCAATGTGTAGTTCTACAATATTGTTTGAAGTGTGGTAATTAGTTTTCTTTGTTATGCTTGGTTGCATTGTGTTGGTTGTGGTTATTTAATAAACTAACTATAATCATTACGTGGTACGAATTTTGGATGAGGCTTTCATGTATCTATTATTTTTTTTATTTAATGTGGTTGTGTTACGTGAATATTTTTGTAATGTACAACTCACTCTTAGTATAAGATGCACATTGTGCCAATAAGGGAGAGGTTAATTGAAAATTTTGAAAATGTACAATTCAGTGTTAATGTAAGCTGAAGATTGGAAACAGATAGATATTCGATTGGCTGGAATTAATTCAGTGCTAATATTTGGAAGCATGGAGAATTTTTTGCACCAGAGGTATTATTATTAAAATTAGAAAATTTTCTTTAGTGCTTTGACTGAATGATATAGTAATGATGCGAGTTAATTAACTTTTGGGAATATTTTTACAGGTTGTTATATTGATTGTTGGCAAGTTTGCTCAATTTAAAATTATTTTGTTCCACTGGGGAATGAGGTACCACTTAGTTAACTTATTAATTTTTTTAACACTTGTAAATATTCAAATCGAGTTTACAGGTTTAGCAAAAACAGCAACAGCTTGGACATACTAATGCACATGGCTCCGCCCGCTACTTTAAGGTATTAATATCTTCCTACCATTCTATGAATTTTCAATTTTAATATTTGATATAACCGCAAAAATAGGAAAAAGGGATGGAGGTAGTAAGAAATTATTGGAATTTGAATTCGGAGGTTGGAGTTTTGGAGAAGGAGATGAGGGCTGGGTAGTTCTAGGTAGGAGACTATTGGGTAGTTCTAGGTAGGAGATATATATTTATTATATATATATATATATATATATATTATAAATATCATATTATATAAATATATACTATTTATAAATATGTTTATATTTAAATTTATGATAAATTTCTAACTATATATTTTTATATACAATAAGAGTTGTACGAACTAGCAACAATAAAGTTACTGCACATTAGCCTAGGATCTACATAAAGCAAACATTATGGAGCAACAGCCAACATGCAACTTTGCACAACTACATTAAGCAATAGGTTATTTCAAACAACCCCATAAAGCAACAACATAAAGCAACATGTGATTGCACTACAACAATACAAATGGTGTTATTTCTATTATGGTTTGGTTTATGGTTGTGTATGAGTTGTTTAACATATGGGCAATGTGTAGTTCTACAGTATGGTTTGAAGTGTGGTAATTAATTTTCTTTGTTATGCTTGGATGAAAAAATGTTGTTTAATAATTATTTTTTTCAAAATGTCTGAATAACATGTTTTTACTATTTTAACTCTTGAAAAAAAAACACAGCCTTCTTCTTCTCCCTCCTCCCCCCTCCCCGCCTCGCCCAGCCCAGCCCACCCCTCCCCACCCCACCCCACCCCACCCCACCCCAGATCATATGCACCATAAGAAATACTTAGCAGAGAGCAAATTAATCAACAACCATCAAAAATACTAGTACCATATGATTTAATTAGAGTTGGTAAACTGAATCTAGTAGCAATATGGAGTAAATAGATTAGTAACTAGAGACCTGAGATGAAAGATAAAGTATAGAGTCCGGCAAAAAGGGAGAGAAAAAAATTAGATTCTTGAAATATGAAAAAGAAGTTGTTTCTTTCTTTGCTAATATCGCCGGATCTTCTCTTCTTTTTCTTTATTCTTCTTCTTCTTCAACCTGCTATGAAGTGGAATTATGCAGGAACAGAAGTCTGGTTTGTCTGAATAGGAATATGATGGTGGTTGAAGAATAGTTGGTTTGAAGAGAAGAGGAATTCGGGCAAATCTGGTGGCACCGGAGGTGGCGAGGCAGTGGTGACGCCGGTGGATGGCAGTGGTTGGCATGGATACAGAAGAAAATTGATAATATTGAAAAAGGTATTTTTTTTCTAAAAAATAGCGAAGTTCATTAAGAGGCATGTCTCAATAATTTAGATTTGATTTTCTATCTCAACCATTTAGAGGTATTCAGAGGTAACAAAAAAAACAAACAACATCTACCCTCTGAACGAATAAGAGGTGGTCTATTAAGACCTGTTAAGAGGTAAACAAACAGCACGTAAGTTGAATGGTCATGTATGTTTATATGCACCGCAACAACTTGTAAAAATCATAACTAATTCATTTGAGCTCGAAATTCAATGAATTTTAAGCCCACTTCTCCATTCTTTCGTCCTCTACATCTACATGAAGGAACACAAATTATTTGATGTTATCTTCCTAGCTTAAATTGATGAAAATCATAACCTGTCCAAATTTTCGTCGTTATTTTCAGTACAAATTTTACAAGATCATAACGCAATCATCTCAAGTCCTATTTGAATGATTCTTGAGCCTAATTCACATTTTTTTAAAGATCCATAAGTTTTGTGATGACGGTAAATCAGTAATAGCTTTTTAGGACTCCAATAGATTCAAAATTCATATTCTTAACTGTTGTGATTTGGATTAAAAATTGAAGGAAAAGAGAGCTTGAGGGTTTATGGGCTTCTTTCAACTAGATTTAAGGATTTTGACAGACGAGATCGTTGTACCTTTTGAAAAAGAAAAGAAGCACACTGAAGGTAGCTTTGAATCTTATATCAATTTTTGAAATATACTTGAATAAATTATAAATTAGGAACATGTCCACCAATTTGAACCATTGAAGTTAAGCATATTATTTATTATGAAATTGTTTGTTAGGGGTTTCTGTAACAAATTTTATGCAATGAATACCAATATTCAAAAATTGATAATTGGATATGTATATAAGGTCCCAATCTAGTACCAATAATATGTTGGTATTATTTGATCGGATCAATATTTCATCTTCAACATCATCGTCATACTTGATCCCAGCTCCTGCCAGAACACGTAGTTCGCCTTTCTCCAATATCATCCCTTTTTGGTAAATCATCATCACCAGAAATGACCTGCTGGAAAAGATTTGAAGTCACTTGCAAGAGTCAAAAGATGTATGCCACTTCTTAGTTGGAAATCTCAAACACTGATCGATTACATGTGGTTTCCAATCAAGATTTCAACAAGCAAAGAAAATACACACACGAAGACCATCGATTACAAAGAACCTTAAAACATTAATTTCTGTAAATTTACATCTGAAAAAAAAAACAATGAGAACAACAAACTGATCATGGAGAACATTACCCATAATTCTGCAATCATCAGAAAGTTAATTGACTCGGTTCTTGAGAGAAATGAGAGAACAATTTGTAAGATAGAATGACCTCAGAGACCAGCTCTTTGACAAGTCAAAGTAAGGAAGAGTTAGAATTATAGTATTCGAAAACATTCAATGTTTAGAAATTATAGTATTTGACCTCAGTGTTGTAATGGATAGAGTTAGTAATTAAATTAAGGGTCTTGTTGAAATTCCATCTTTATCCTAAGAATTGAACCTTTTTCATCCAAAATTCGCATTTAGTAAACTTTGCATACAGTTTCTTCTTCCTTAGCGCCTCTAAAACCATCTTCAGATGTTCGGCGTGTAATTTTAGATTTTATAAAGAAATGGTTTGGACTGGCCACCCACGGGAATTTAGGCTGGGCCCAAAAAATCCAAGGAAAAATAAAGCTCAAAGCCCAAAGTTCTTTTCTATGGGAAGATTGGACTGATCCATGAATTTAGGTAGCATTTACTTGTTCTATAAATTGGCCAATTCTGTTCTAAATATGAGTAAATCAAGTCATTTAAGAAAATTTTTGAGTCAATCAAGTATTTTTAGAATTTTGACATCCAACTTCGATAAACTAAGGTAGAAAATTCTGTCCATAAAATTGCTACAAATATTTCTTTCTTTTCTTTTTATATTATGGTGTTTATAAAATTTTATATAATGTTGTGTTAGAATGTAACACCCCTTTTTTTTAAAAGGGAAAGGATCTCACACTCAAAACATCATAAATATATTTCTGTAATAAAGCTCAAAATATTTTTAAATGTTTTAAATATCAACAACCGTCACAACCGTCAATATAAATAAAAAGAACTTCAAATCAACATAATCTCTACTTCTAAGAATAAATGTCAAAGCAGGCCCAAAACATCCATCTACTTTGGGGATTGTCTTCTCAATTTTTAAATTTTTAATATTTTTCTACTTTGGGGATTTTTAATATAAATGTTTAATATTTTTTTACTTTGGGGATTGTCTTCTCAATTTTTTAAATCAATGAATTATACTTTTAATTATTTTTTTTTTACTTTGGAGATTGTCTTTGTAAGACCCCAGTTTTTTATAAATAAAGATGAATTTTTTTATAATTATTATTTTTGAATATTATGAAATAAATTTGATATAATGTTATAGTTGTGGGTGATATTTATAAATTTTGCAAAGTACGCAAGTTGTTATAAAATATTCGTTTGGTCGGGGAATATTCTTTTTGTCGGGGAATATTTGTACGACGGCACAATCATTGGTGGACCCCACAACGGAATTATTGTCGGATTGAGAAAACGACAAAAAAATATTTTATGAAAATAACGACGGAGGTGTTATCGTTAAAACTGTTGAACTACTCGGTAGTAAAAGTACAGTAATACGCGTGGTTGCATAATAGCACACGGTATTGATTATTGATGCTTACGTGAGAAGTCATTCAGTTATACTCAATTATTGCTACAGTAATTGATGCATCATATCTCTTATATTATTGATTTAATTATTGTCACAGTATCATCTGTATAATATGTTATATTATTAAATCAATAATTGAGATGACAAGTTATAAATGATTAATAATTGTTGAAAGATAAATTATGTGTTTATTAAAAATAAATTAATTTATGGTAATATTTATTCAATCCTTGATGTATATAAAGAGTCTGTTATGAGACGTTTGTGGTAAGTTTGGTTATTTTATGGGGGGCCCATATGTCATCATCTTAGAGTCTCTTTCGTCAATAGTAATTATCTTCGTCAATAGTAATTACCTTCGTCAATAGTAATTACCTTCGTCAATAGTAATTACCTTCGTTAATAGTAATTACCTTCTTCAATAGTAATTATCTTCGTCAATAGTAATTACCTTCGTCAATAGTAATTACCTTTACCAGACGTCAAACCACTTGCCGTTTCATATTACAGGCGTCGAACCACTTGTCGTTTCACATTACAGACGTCGAACCAATTGTCATTTCACATTACAGGCGTCAAACCACTTTTCTTTTCACATCATCAGTCGTCAAGCCACTTGCCTTTTCACATGGCAAGTGCTAAGCTAGAAATTTTCTATAAATAGAGGCATATGGCTTCATTATTTTTCACGAATTCATTCAAGCTATAGAGAGAGAAAGTATAGAGAGAATAAGAGAGGAAGAAGAAGAGTATTCGGTTACTACACTACTGCAGTATTCAATCTCCTAATAATGTAAGGGGTTTTATTCTTTCTTCTTGAAGAGAACTTATGTTATTCCATTCTTTGTTATTCTGTTGGAATAACCTGTAAAAGTGGCATACCCTATACATGACCTGTATACGCGGTATACCCTATACTTGGTGAAATCCTTATGTTGTTCCATTCATTGTTATTCTGTTGGAATAACCTGTATACGCGGAATACCCTATACTTGGTGACATCCATTTACTATTCTGTCTTTATATTTCTGTCCGAATATCCTGTCTGTGCTATACGCCGGACCTGGTTCCATTTACTATTCCGTCTTTACATTTCTGTCGGAATATCCTGTCTGTGCTATACGCCGGACCTGGTTCCATCATTTATTATTCCGCATTTATTATTCTGTTGGAACATCCTGTCGGTGTGAATTTCACTTGACCTGGTTCCGTTATTATTATTCTGCTGGAATAACCTGTTTGTGCGGTCTCTATCGCATGCATGGTGATATCTTTTGTTATTGTATTCGGTTCTATACTCCATGAAATTAGTGGAATATCCTTGATATTTGCGCTTCATCCAGTATCCTTTCATGGAAATATTCTTCTGATCATTCTTAAATTTTACTCTACAAAGCAGTATCATGTTGACAATTTGGACGTTATTAATTCCTGGATAAAATAATTCTTGAACTTGTTTTATTGAATTCTTATATCATTGTCATCATCCTCATGTTTATATTTTGTTGAAAGTCATCTGTGGCCTGTAGTGCATAGATGGACTTGGTATGATTACGACCAGGGATTATTCGGTGTAATCATGACCGTAATGTTACAAATGATGTGGTAAAAATTCTAATTGGCCTGTAGTGCATTGATGGACAGTTGTTGGCATGATCATGACCATTAATGAATACACAAATATTCTTGGCCCGTAGTACATGAATAATTGTGGTCGTGATACTAAAGAATATCCTTGGCCGTAGTGCAGGGGTGATTCGATGATGTGGAATATTTATTAAGCTGAGTCTCAGCTATAACAGTGATGAAAAACCTTTTAAATCATAAAAGATAGTAGATTTTATTTTCTACTTGACTCTTTTAATGGATTGCTGATTCTGCTGCAGATAAACTAGATGTTTATTAAATTTTATCAGTTTAACACTGTTGAAGGCTAATGATAATATTTCTTTCGCTGTTCTCTTCAGGAAATGAGAATATAGCTGGGACGAGTCGGGGAATGGAGTAATGGTCCAGAGGATAGCATTAGTAGTCCCCACTATTCTGTGAAATAGTGTGATAATAATTGTAATGAGGACTCCTTTTGAGTTTGTATAATCTCTAGTAGACAATATTTGTATTCAAACTCACAGTTTATATTTTGTCGTATTGTACACGACAGTTGTATTAGTAAGTTGTATTTGAATTCTGTACCATATATCTGGCGACCCAATATGGGTGATGTATACCTAATTTTGGGGGCGTCACAGTTGGTATCAGAGCTTAGGGATATGATCCCTGGCTAAGATGTGAGAATAGTACTAGGAGGGGAGAGACGGGGAATTCCTTTGCTAGTATGACCTACCTAAGTTTATGTGTTATTTTACTGGTCGGTCAGAATATAGGGATACTATGTTACATGTCAATTAACCTTTTGTTTTGTGGCAGTATCTGAAAATGACATCTGAGAATGTTGAGAATAGCAATGGAGCACAGGCGATCGTTGATTCACCACATATCAATAATCAGGATAATGTGCATCAGGAAGGCGACAATCCTAATGCAAACAACAACACTGACCAAATGATGAATGATCAAATGTTCAGAGGTTTTATGCAATTCATGCAACAGCAGGCGAGAGCGACTCCTGTCCAAAACGTAGATGGAAACACGGGAAACTCTCGGGCGGTCACCGCTAAACAGTTCAAGGAGCTGGGACCACCGGAGTTTAAGGGAGAGCCAAAACCACTTATGGCGGAAGCATGGATAAAGCAGATCACCAAGGTATTTGATGTCTTGGGATGCTCCGAGGAGCAAAAGGTTCCCTTTGCCGCCTTTATGTTGCGCGGAGAGGCAGATTACTGGTGGGAATCGGTAAAACGTACTCAACCTGTTGTACTGAAGATATCTTGGGAGAAGTTTCAGGAGCTGTTCAACGATAAATACTTTCCCGAAAGTATTCGCCACATGAAGGAGGTGGAGTTTATTAAGTTGGAACAAAATAATATGACCGTGTCGCAATACGAGGCAAAATTTGCAGAGTTATCACGGTTTGCGTCCCACTTGGTGGATAATGAAGAGAGAATGGCACGAATGTTTTTAAGAGGTTTGAAGCTGGAGATACGTCAACATCTTATTTCTCATAAACTGTGTTTGTATTCAGATGTTGTAAATAGGGCTCAGTTAGTGGAGCGCGATAACGAGTCAACTCAACTAAAAGAGAGCAGCCGGCAAAATTATAATACCAGTGAGAGTGGTCATCGAAGCGGTGACAACAAGCGTGGAGGGAATCAGCAGGCCAGAAATGGTAACCACTTCGGTTGTAATCAGGGCCAAAACAATAAGAATGGACATTTCAAAAAGAGGAGATTCAACAGTGATGGAAAGACGTCAGCACCAGTACCCGTTGTTAAGGAAGGAGAAAGACCACCTATCATATGCTTCAAATGCGGAGGGGAGGGACACATCAGTCCAAATTGCGCGATTCCGTCCAAAGCATGTTATAATTGTGGAAGAGAAGGTCACTTAGCCCGATTTTGTCTTTTACCGAAGACAAATTCAGCTAGGATGGAGGCACCAAAGGCCGTCCCAGAAAGGTCAAAGCCGGTAGTGCAAGGGAGAGCGTTTGTTGTGACCTCCCAGAAAGCAAGGAACCCGAATAAGGTCATCACGAGTAAGCTTATCATAAACTCTAACGAAGTTTATACTTTATTCGATACCGGTTCTACCCATTCTTTTATTTCTCCTATTTGCGCTCATCGATTAAATTTGACTCCGGAGAAATTAGACTTTGACTTATCTGTGGAAACTCCGTTGGGAGAAACTTTCATTACTTCCACTGTTTATAAGTCTTGTTTAGTTCAAATCGGTACCCTCACATTACCTGTAGATCTTATTTCATTGAAAATACTTGCATTTGACGTGATTCTAGGGATTGATTGGTTAACTATTCATCATGCAAAAATTGATTGTTTCCATAAGGTTGTTAGCTTTCATATTTCTAATCAACCTATTATGCGAATTCAAGCGACCAAACCATTAAAATCAATCACGGTCATCTCAAGCCAAAAAGCTATTCGTTTATTGAAAAATGGATGTCAAGCTTTCTTAGCTCATGTCACAGATTTAGACAAAAATACGTCAGTTTTGAACGATATTTCTATTGTTAATAAATTTCCTGACGTATTCTCCGAAGAACTTCCTGGCCTACCCCCAGAGCGTGAGATTGAATTTTGTATCGACCTTGAACCCGGTACAAAACCCATTTCTAAAGCCCCATATCGAATGGCTCCTATTGAACTTCAGGAGTTAAAAACTCAACTGCAGGAATTGTTAGACATTGACTTTATTCGTCCTAGTACTTCTCCTTGGGGTGCTCCTGTTCTATTCGTGAAAAAGAAAGATGGGAGTATGCAACTTTGTATTGATTATCGGGAGTTGAATCATGTCACCATCAAAAATAGGTATCCATTGCCACGAATTGATGATCTGTTTGACCAGTTGCAAGGAGCTAAATTCTTTTCAAAGATTGATCTTCGTTCCGGGTATCACCAATTGAAGATTAGAACCGGTGACATTCCAAAGACGGCTTTCAGAACTTGGTACGGGCATTATGAATTCCTAGTCATGTCCTTTGGATTGACTAATGCTCCTGCTGCCTTCATGGATATGATGAACTGAGTGTTCAAGGAATATTTGGATCACTTTGTGGTCGTCTTTATTGATGACATCCTTATTTATTCCAAAAGCCGTGAAGATCATGAGCAACACTTGAGGCTGACACTCCAAAAGCTTCGTGAATATAAGCTTTATGCCAAGTTGAAGAAATGTGAGTTCTGGCTTGAGGAAGTAGCATTCCTTGGGCACGTGGTATCAAGTCATGGAATATCTGTTGACCCAGCAAAGATTGAAGCTATTCAAAGCTGGGAGCAACCTAAATCAGTGACCGAAGTACGTAGCTTTCTCGGTTTAGCTGGTTATTATCGGAGATTCGTGGAAGGATTTTCTCGAATCGCTACTCCATTGACTCAGGCTGACTCGAAAAGATACAAAGTTCGGTTGGAGCGAAGAATGTGAGAAGAGTTTTCAAGAACTTAAGAGGAGACTCATTTCAGCTCCTGTTCTGACAATACCATCTGGCTCGGAGGGATTTGTCATATACAGTGATGCTTCGGGCAAAGGGCTGGGATGTGTTCTCATGCAACATGGAAAAGTCATAGCCTATGCCTCGCGACAACTCAAAGAATATGAGAAGAATTATCCTACTCATGATCTATAGTTGGCAGCTGTTGTCTTTGCACTTAAAATTAAGAGGAATTACTTGTATGGGGAGAAAGTGGAGATCTTTACGGATCATAAAAGCCTCAAATATTTCTTCACTCAAAAGGAACTCAACATACGACAACGACGTTGGCTTGAACTGTTGAAAGATTATGATCATACCATCCAATACCATCTTGGAAAAGCAAACGTGGTAGCTAACGCATTGAGTAGAAGATCACATGCAAGTACGAGTGCGATATTGTCAACGCAAGGGCCCATTTTGTGTGACTTGCAAAGGATGGAAATAGAGTTAAAGACTCCAGGGACGCATGTGACGATGGCGAATATACGAGTAGAACCGACTTTAATCGATAAAGTTAAAGCTGCTCAAGCTACAGACCTGGAGCTGATGCGTATGAGGAAGAAAGTGCAAGAAGGTGCTATGCCGGAAGCAAGAATCGATGAAGAAGGAATACTTCGAGTCAACTCCAGACTCTGTGTTCCTAACGACCCTGATTTAAAGTATAAAATCATGATGGAGGCGCACAATACACCGTTTACAATCCATCCTGGGAGTACCAAAATGTATCATGATATTCGTCATACATTTTGGTGGAGCAATATGAAGAGAGAGATAGCGTTGTTTATCTCAAGGTGTCTAACTTGTCAACGAGTTAAAGCGGAGCATCAAGTACCAAAAGGTCCATTGTAACCACTTGAAATTCCAGAATGGAAGTGGGAGCACATTACCATGGATTTCGTTACCGGTCTTCCTAAGGTTTCTCAAGGCATAGATGCGATTTGGGTCATTGTTGATAGATTGACCAAGTCTGCTCATTTATTACCGATACGAGAAACTTATACACTTGAACGTCTTGCTCGTATGTACATAAACGAGATTATAAGACTGCATGGTATGCCGGTATCCATAGTTTCTGATCGAGACCCAAGATTTACTTCACGATTTTGGGTTAGTTTGCAAAAAGATATGGGCACAGACTTACGATTTAGCTCGGCATATCATCCTCAGACGGACGGACAGTCGGAGAGGACTATTCAAACTCTCGAAGATCTATTAAGACTCTGTGTCCTTGATTTCAAGGGAAGTTGGGACAAGTTCTTACCATTGGTGGAGTTTTCCTACAACAACAGTTATCAAGCAAGTATATATTGGCATGGCTCCATTCGAAGCATTGTATGGAAGAAAGTGTCGTTCTCCAGTATGCTGGGATGAGGTGGGTGAAGCAACGTTGTTGGGACCAGAGTTGGTACGTATGACTACGAAAAAAATTTAAACGATCCGACAACGTATAAAAACCTCACAAAATTGACAAAAGAGTTATGTTGATTTTCATCGAAAGGACGTGGAATTCAATATAGGAGATCATGTGTTGTTACGTGTTACTCCATGGAAAGGAGTTACAAGATTTGGAAAGAGAGGAAAACTCAATCCTCGATTCATCGGTCCATTTTTAATCCTCGATCGAGTAGGAACTGTGGCCTATAGACTCGCTTTACCGCCAAGTATGTCTCGTGTTTATAACATTTTTCACATATCCATGTTACGTAAATATGTAAAAGACCCGAACCACATTATTGAGTTAGAACCGGACGAAATAGCGGAAGATTTGACGTATGAAGAGGTTCCTGTTCAAATCTTGGATAAGAAGGAACATATTCTACGCTCCAAGGTTATACCTCAAGTCAAAGTGTTGTGGAGAAACCACGATGTTGAGGAAATGACTTGGGAGTTAGAATCTGAAATGAAGTCAAGGTATCCTTACCTCTTCGACATACCAGGTACGTACCCTAATTTCGAGGGCGAAATTTCATAAGAAGGGGAGGTTGTAAGACCCCAGTTTTTATAAATAAAGATGAATTTTTTATAATTATTATTTTTGAATATTATGAAATAAATTTGATATAATGTTATAGTTGTGGGTGATATTTATAAATTTTGCAAAGTACGCAAGTTGTTATAAAATATTCGTTTGGTCGGGGAATATTCTTTTTGTCGGGGAATATTCGTACGACGGCACAATCATTGGTGGACCCCACAACGGAATTATTGTCGGATTGAGAAAACGACAAAAAAAATACTTTATGAAAATAACGGCGGAGGTGTTATCGTTAAAACTGTTGAACTACTCGGTAGTAAAAGTACAGTAATACGCGTGGTTGCATAGTAGCACACGGTATTTATTATTGATGCTTACGTGAGAAGTCATTCATCTATACTCAATTATTGCTACAGTAATTGCTGCATCATATCTCTTATATTATTGATTCAATTATTGTCATAGTATCATCTGTATAATATGTTATATTATTAAATCAATAATTGAGACGACAAGTTATAAATGATTAATAATTGTTGAAAGATTAATTATGTGTTGATTAAAAATAAATTAATTTATGGTAATATTTATTCAATCATTGATGTATATAAAGAGTCTGTTATGAGACGTTTGTGGTAAGTTTGGTTATTTTATGGGGGGCCCATATGTCATCATCTTAGAGTCTCTTTCGTCAATAGTAATTATCTTCGTCAATAGTAATTACCTTCGTCAATAGTAATTACCTTCGTCAATAGTAATTACCTTTACTAGACGTCAAACCACTTGCCGTTTCATATTACAGGCGTCGAACCACTTGTCGTTTCACATTACAGGCGTCGAACCAATTGTCGTTTCACATTACAGGCGTCAAACCACTTTTCTTTTCACATCACTAGTCGTCAAGCCACTTGCCTTTTCACGTGGCAAGTGCTAAGCTAGAAATTTTCTATAAATAGAGGCCTAGGGCTTCATTATTTTTTACGAATTCATTCAAGCTATAGAGAGAGAAAGTATAGAGAGAATAAGAGAGGAAGAAGAAGAGTATTCGGTTACTACACTACTGCAGTATTCAATCTCCTAATAATATAAGGGGTGTTATTCTTTCTTCTTAAAGAGAACTTATGTTATTCAATTCTTTGTTATTCTGTTGGAATAACCTGTAAAAGTGGCATACCCTATACATGACCTGTATACGCGGTATACCCTATACTTGGTGAAATCCTTATGTTGTTCCATTCATTGTTATTCTGTTGGAATAACCTGTATACGCGGAATACCCTATACTTGGTGACATCCATTTACTATTCCGTCTTTATATTTCTGTCGGAATATCCTGTCTGTGTTATACGCCGGACCTGGTTCCATCATTTATTATTCCGCATTTATTATTCTGTTGGAACATCCTGTCGGTGTGAATTTCACCTGACCTGGTTCCGTTATTATTATTCTGCTGGAATAACCTGTTTGTGCGGTCTCTATCACATGCATGGTGATATCTTTTGTTATTGTATTCGGTATTACTTAGTTGATTAAAATTCTGACTTCTATACTCCATGAAATTAGTGGAATATCTTTGATATTTGCGCTTCATCCAGTATCCTTTCATGGAAATATTCTTCTGATCATTCTTAAATTTTACTCTACAAAGCAGTATCATGTTGACAATTTGGACGTTATTAATTTCTGGATAAAATAATTCTTGAACTTGTTTTATTGAATTCTTATATCATTGTCATCATCCTCATGTTTATATTTTGTTGAAAGTCATCTGTGGCCTGTAGTGCATAGATGGACTTGGTATGATTATGACCAGGGATTATTCGGTGTAATCATGACCGTAATGTTACAAATAATGTGGTAAAAATTCTCATTGGCATGTAGTGCATTGATGGACAGTTGTTGGCATGATCATGACCATTAATGAATACACAAATATTCTTGGCCCGTAGTGCATGAATAATTGTGGTCGTGATACTAAAGAATATCCTTGGCCGTAGTGCAGGGGTGATTCGATGATGTGGAATATTTATTAAGCTGAGTCTCAGCTATAACAGTGATGAAAAACCTTTTAAATCATAAAAGATAGTAGATTTTATTTTCTACTTGACTCTTTTAATGGATTGCTGATTCTGCTGCAGATAAACTTGATGTTTATTAAATTTTATCAGTTTAACACTGTTGAAGGCTAATGATAATTTATTCTGCATTATCTTAGTCATAATATTTTTTACTGGGCTAGTTGAGCTCACCCTTTCTTTCACTGTTCTCTTCAGGAAATGAGAATATAGCTGGGACGAGTCGGGGAACGGAGTAATGGTCCAGAGGATAGCATTAGTAGTCCTCACTATTATGTGAAATAGTGTGATAATAATTGTAATGAGGACTCCTTTTGAGTTTGTATAATCTCTAGTAGACAATATTTGTATTCAAACTCACAGTTTATGTTTTGTCGTATTGTATACGACAATTGAATTAGTAAGTTGTATTTGAATTCTGTACCATATATCTGGCGACCCAAGATGGGTGATGTATACCTAATTTTGGGGGCGTCACAGTCTTCTCAATTTTTTCAAGTAGGGGATTAAACTTTTACAAAAAAATCACTTTGGGGATTGTCTTCTCATTTTTTTCATTAGATGATTAAACTTTTTATTTTTTTCTAATTACGTCTAAATTGACAGCGTCACATCAGAAATTTGATGGCATGACTGCGATATGTGACTAAAAAATATTTATGTGTAATATTGAGTCTCATTTTAACATTTAGTTAATTAATTTTTTGTACCAAAACTGATGAATATAAGACCATTATTAATTTTACTTTAAAAAAATTGTCATTCAATTTACTTTAAAAAATTAAATTTACAAAAATATCAAATTTAAAAAATTAATAATTTACCAAAAGGGTAAAATTATCATTAAATTTACTTTAAAAAACTAATAATGGTTTTATATTAAAATTATAATAATAATAATAATTTACTTTAAAAATAATAATGGTCCTATATTTATCCTTTTTGGTACAAAAAATTAATTAAATAATTGTTAAAATAAGACTCAATATTACAAATAAATATTTTTTTTAATCATGTATCGCTGTCATGTAATCAATTTTCTGACTTGACACTAGACCTGGCAAACATAGCCCAAGCCCGCGGCCCGCCCGTTTTTGGCCAGGCCCGCGGCCCGCGACTTTTTTTAAAAAATAAAAATAAAATGTTGCTACTTGTGAGTTGTGAAACTCAAGATTTGTAAGTAAATAAATAAGAGTTCAAACCAACTGAACTACAACTATTTATTTTTAATACAATCTTCAATATATTATTTCTTTACTTTTGTTCAAATTTTACTATTCTTAAAAAGTAAATGTTTATTGATGTTTATAATAATTAATAAATGTTTATAAAGACATGAATTGTTTGAGATAATTACTGGAGACTAATTTGGCATGATGTAAATGCATAAACACATGCAAACCAGTGAAACCACATGATACCACGCCTATGAGAGGATGTCATGTAATGATTGTCATAACCGTCAATTTCTCTTGAATTGCATATCATATTTAAAGGCTTTAAACTTCTGTCATAGCTACTTGCTTATCAATGAAGCCTTTCACACTGAGTTCTGTTAATTCTTTCTATATATGCGATTAAGTTTGTTTGTTAGTGGTTGCATGGAATCATTTATGTTTGAATTGGTGTCAATTAAGTCCAATGTATGCATTAACATCATGCCAAAATAGTTTCTAATTTATAATACTATTAAAAATTTAATTGATTGAGATATCATATATGTAGTTAATTAATTAATTATTTAATCGTGTCTGTTTGTATTATTGTTTATTATAAGTTATTTTATTATTTTTAATATTTATTATTATTACTATTTTTAGTGTAGCAAGATTTTGTAAAAAAAAATAAAGGAAGAAGTATATGACTATTGCTTTTAAGCAAGTGACAAAGTAAGTGACCTCAACTTGTGGACAAATCATTTTTTCTACTCTTCCCTTTTTCTAATTTTTTTTCCAGTTTTTCTTGACCAAAGTGTAGCCAACTGAGATTTTAATCAATTTTTGTATCCATACAAAATGTAAAAATAACACTCAAAGATAACCACCACCTCACTTAAAATCACACAAATATTTTTCATTTGAGAATAAAAAGAAAAAACAACTGAATTCAGGAAAAAAAATCATAGCCACCACCTCAAATACTTGTATCATCATTTCACTGCAAGCATTTAAAAGCAAATAATTAAGCAAAAGCATGTAATGACGACAAGAAAGAAAAATGTGACAATAAAACTCTTACCAAAGTAACTAATATCCATTATCAATAAGATAATCACCAAGCTTTTCAACAACAATGTTGCACTGCGTTGGAGTCATTGGCTCATCGTAGATACCAAAAATCAAGGCCTTGGTGATATTCTTAACAATGATACCTCCAGGACCCTGGAACAAAAGTTAAAAAAGGGTTAAAGACAACCATTAAGAGGGTCACATCCTGAATGACATGACATATAACAACTACTTACAGACCACTCTTCCTTCCTTTTATGCCTTTTCAAGAAATACTCACGATACACAGCAACTCCCTTCAATTTCATTTCACCCATTTTTCTACATAATAGAAAAGTAAGTTTTCCTTTTTGTTTATTTTTCTCGCCATCACCAAGTACTCCTCCAAAATTAAATATACAATTTAATTTTCAAAATCAAACAACTTATTAAACTTCAAATTATATTTGATTTTAATTTATATAATTATTTAATATATGATAAAAACTATTAATAACAATATTTAATTGTAACATTAGTCGTACTAACTTCAAAAGTCAAATTGTATCTCTAATTTTAAAACAGAAGGAATATTTTTTTGGCATATTTTTTATATAAAAAAAAGATTATCAAATGCATGCAAATTCATATACAGTCATAGTAAACTGAATAACAAAACAGAGAGCACTTAGCTGACATAATTTTCTTACTTCAGTCTAGTTAAACTTCCCAGAAGTCTTACGATAAGTTCAAAATGTTAATAAAACAAAAACATTTTTACTTGTGTAAATATCAATTCCTTAAAAATACTACGCAACCACTGATAGCATCGCCACATTAAACATAAGCATCCTAATATAAACATATTCATAATCAGTATTACCTGCAGGTAGGCCTCATTAAGCCAATCAGCCAAATAAGCACGTTGAGCATGAGATGTGGAGACCACTGATGCTACACAGAAAGAGTAAGGTATTAACATGATAGTCAGTTGTTATCTTTCTCGGTGACAAAAAGGAAATGTGCATTCACACATGATCACAATATTACATTAAGCTTCTCAAAAGATGAAGAAAATGAACATACTTACGAATTGAAGTGATATACAAAAAATGATATTGAAAAACAGCAGCCAAAAAGAAATAACACATACAAATTTTATGAAACTGAAATAAGGTAGGAAAAGTAACTCATGACTTGTTACTCATCACACATTTGTGCATAATTTTCTATTTGTGTTGCGAAAGAGGCATATGCCGGAGCATATTTTTTTTTCTCAAATAATGAACATCACCTAACACAACTTCAAATTTCCTTGATGATTTTCCATCAAAATGCATTTTAAAGTTTAAATTGTAGTAGCATGTCTCCCCTCCAGTTATTCTTGTAGTTCGTATAGGAAAAATATGAATGTATAGGAATTTTTTGTAGTTATAAACTACATTCAGTGCTAACTGAACCAGTAATCAAAACGTTGTTTTATGATCTTATTTAAATATATGTTGCAACCAAATAAAAAAAAGTCACTACTAAAACATTCCAAGTATGCCAAATTTATGAATGTATTTTGTTAAAAATTCAAGCAACACAACATATAGAAAAAAACATGAAGCATCATAAATAGAGAATACATGTCCATAAGATAAAATGGTTAATTGTTTTCTCTTACTTTTCATTCTTTCAGAGCCACCATTATATTTTTTATGATTTTTCAAATTAGTCCTGCCTTTTTTTTATGCTTTTTCAAGAACTACTCAGGAACAACAGCAACTCTCTTCAATTCCATTTCACCCATTTTTCTACATGAGTTTTTAAGAAATTATACCAAGAACTAACCTGAGAATCACAAAGACTGGATATAAAATTGATGTTGTGATTATTAATATGTGAAGAGCGACTGCACCCTGCAATAACAATATGAAGATTAACCTCTCTTGAAGGTAAAAGTAGAAACCTATTAATTAATTATTATGAACTATATATGCCAAGTTTTTATATGATAATCCATTTACAACCAGAGTACTAAAATTAAACATCTATTGTACCCCATACATGAGGACTGCAGTTTAGATATTGTTGCCTCTCTTTTTCTTGTCTATTCTTACTAATTTTATTCAGCAGTTCAAATCCCATTGACACACTTATGCCATTCAAATTTCAAACAGTATTATCTCATCAGCAACGCAGACACAAGTGAAACACAAAAATCAAATCTGACACATATACCGTTCACATAACTGTATAGAGTTTTGTCAAGACGGAAATGATGCCCTCAAATGCTGAGTCTATGCAACACAGCAAAGGGTTATTTGTGACACCGCCAAAATAGGTATACATCACCCATTCTGAGTTGTCAATACATGGTTCAGAAACAACTACAACTTTATTATTACAACATGTAAACTATGAGTTTAAATACAGATATTGTCATTTAGACAATATCCACATATAAATAAATCCCCATCATAATTATTGATACATTATTTCACAAAAATGGTGAGAACTACTAAACAACTCTCCCTAGAACCTTCATTCCATACCCCGACTCGTACTCGCTATATTCTCGCCTCCTGAGAAGAAAAATGGAACAAAAAGAAAAAAGGGTGAGCTCAACTAGCCCAGTAAAGAATATTATGACTAAGATAATATACAACAAATTATCGTTAGTCTTCAACAGGGAAAAATCTAATAGAATACAATAGACAACAAGTTTTAAAATCAATATTCGCAGCGGAAAATATTAATTCATAGAAGAGTTACGTAGAGGATGAAATCTACTAATGTCTATGAATTTAACAGTCCATTAACAGTATTTTTATCCCTGTAACATTAATCAATGCACATCTTGAATCATATATTCATCCTTGCACTACAGACCAATGATATTCATCTGTTGGTCATGTTCATCTAAACACCTGTTCATCTTTGCACATCAGGCCAAAGATATTCATCAAAAATCATTCATCTTTGCACTACAGGCCAAAGATATTCAATAATCTCATCATTTAAGACTGAGGATGATGAAAATATTTTTAAAGAAATGAACCCAGTGAAACAAAATGACAAGGATTAAGGATTAAGGATTCGTACTTTGTTTTAACCATGTACAAAAATACCTCAAAAATTCTCATAGTGGTGTAAAATTCAAGAATGATCAAATCATGGATACAATCAAAGCTAGTATCCACAATAGATATTTTAGACGAAAAGAAAATTTTACATTTTTTGATGAATAGTGCCGTATTCGTGAATAGTATCATATACGTGAATAGTGCCGTATACGTGAATAGTAACTCCGACACAAAAAATTCCAAATTTGATTAAAAGTTTAGATCAATACTTCGGCATAATGATATTAGAAGAAATATTATCATTTAAAAAAATATCCCTTACCTCGAAAGATTTATATTTCTAGCTGAAACACCGGATAGGCTATGACTTAAACTTGCACCGTATAGCAATACTCAAAGTATACTCAAAATATTCACAAGAATACGTTCGATAATATAGAGAGAGAAAACTTCAGTTTGTGGTGTGATTTTTAATTCTAACCTAAGCACCCTATTTATAGAAAAATGCTTAGAACACCAAAGCAGAAAATTTATTAAATATTATTTTTTTTTTCAAAATCCTCATACGCACATGTATTTAGCTTCAAAATCTCAGCCACCAAATAGCCCACCTCACAAGACTTGCACAAAAAACGTTTTTCTAATTTAAAATAATTTAAACTTCGAAAAATCAATTATTTCGGAGCTTCGAAACTTCAATAATTCATAATAAATAGCCCTTTTGTCAGAAAATTCGAATCTCGCGAGTTTTTATAGGAAATTCAATTCTCTACAACTTTACAGGAGAAAATTTTTCCAAGTTCCAAACAAAAATTAACCGAAATCCACAAACGGGTGATTTTAGAGGCTATAATCAAATTTCAGTCAATAAATGGGGTCCACCGACATGTTTAACATTTTTTAAACATTTATTGCAACAAAAATACTCTTCCTTCTCGTATACTCATATATCCCACATTCGTTGTAAAAATATCGCCATTATTATATTATTAAAATATAATATATATATATATATATTTAAATGAATTATTTTATCAGAAAAAGATAAAATTTCAATTTTCAATAATTGTCACATTAAAAAATTTTCTCCATCTATATCCACATAAAATCAATATTTTCCTCATCATATGAATCAATAATTAATTATTCACAAATAACATTACAGAATCACAATATTGACAACGAGGCAGTTCCCAGGAAAGAGGGGGTTTCCAATAAGAATTTCTCCTTACTGGCGCGCAATTAGATAACCAAACCTCTCCTTAGACAGAACTTTCTAGACATTGTCAATAATGTTATCTAATAATATTATTCTGATAATATGAATTATTGCTTCGATAATGAAAAATACTGTGTAATGACAATTATTGAAACAACAGCAATATAAAATATCAACGCAATAATTATTGAACCAATAAAATAAAATACTGAACAATAATTACTGTAACCATTATTGAGTAGTGCCTTCTTACGTAAGAGTCAATAATTGGTGCAATACCATGTGCTACTGTGCAACAACGCGTATTACCGTGTTTTAACCACCGGGTATTCTAACAGTGTAAACGGTAACAACTAAGCCATTATTTTTAAACAACTTATATTTGTCGTTTTCTTCCTCTAATCGCTTTCCGTTTTGGGGCCCACACATGGCTGCGCCGTCGTACGAATATTCCCCGACAGTACGAATATTCCACGACCAAACGAATATTCCCCGACAACAATGAATATTTTATAACCACTTGCTTATTTTGAAATATTTGCGTATTTTACCCATAACTATCCACATTAATCACATCAACCCTTACTATTTCAAAATAATAATTAGAGGAAATTAAATTTTATTTATTAATTATTTGGGGTCTTACAACCTCCCCTCCTTATGAAATTTCGTCCTCGAAATTGACATACGTACCTGGTGTTTCGAAAAGATGAGGATACCTCGCTTTCATTTCCGTTTCCAACTCCCAGGTCATTTCCTCTATAGCATGGTTTTTCCACAAAACCTTAACTTGTGGTATTACCTTCGTGCGTAGGACATGCTCCTTCCTATCCAAGATCTTGACAGGTACCTCCTCATACGTTAAGTCTTCGGCTATCTCGTCCGGTTCTAACTCAATGACGTGGTTCGGGTCTTTCACATATTTACGAAGCACATATATATGAAAAATATTATGAACACGAGACATGCTTGGAGGTAACGCAAGTCTATAGGCTACATTACCTATTCGATCAAGAATTTGAAATGGACCAATAAATCGTGGATTGAGCTTTTCTCTCTTCCCAAATCTTGTAACTCCCTTCCATGGAGCAACTCGCAATAATACATGATCCCCTATACTAAATTCCACATCCCTTCGATGAAGATCCGCATAACTCTTTTGTCGATCTTGTGCCGTTCGTATACGTTGTCGAATCATTTGGATCTTTTCGGTAGTCATACGTACTAACTCGGGTCCCAACAATGTTGCTTCACCCACCTCATCCCAACATATTGGAGAGCGACACTTTCGTCCATATAATGCTTCAAATGGAGCCACACCTATACTTGCCTGATAACTGTTGTTGTAGGAGAATTCCACCAATGGTAAATACTTATCCCAACTACCCTTGAAGTCTAGGACACAGAGTCTTAATAAATCTTCAAGAGTTTGAATAGTCCTCTCTGATTGTCCGTCCGTTTGAGGATGGTATGCCGAACTGAATCGTAAATCCGTACCCATAGCTTTTTGCAAGCTAACCCAAAATCTTGAAGTAAATCTTGGGTCACGATCTGAAACTATAGATACTGGCATGCCATGCAACCTCACAATCTCATTTACATACATACTAACAAGACGTTCAAGGGAATAAGTCTCCCGTATCGGCAAGAAATGTGCAGACTTGGTTAATCTATCAACAATAACCCAAATAGCATTTATGCCTTGAGAAACCGTGGGAAGACCCGTAACGAAATTCATGGTAATGTGTTCCCACTTCTATTTCGGAATATCAAGTGGTTGCAATGGTCCCTTAGGCACTTGATGCTCCGCCTTTACACGTTGACAAGTTAAACATGTTGAGATAAACTTTGCAATCTCTCTCTTCATATTGTTCCACCAAAATGTATGTCGAAGATCACGATACATTTTAGTACTTCCAGGATGGATTGCAAATGGTGTATTGTGTGCCTCCATCATGATCTTGTACTTCAAATCAGAATCGTTAGGAACATAAAGTCTGGAGTGGACTCGAAGTATTCCTTCTTCATCAATTCTCGCTTCCGGAATAGCACCTTCTTGTACTTTCTTCTTCATATGCATCAGCTCCGGGTCGGTGGCTTGAGTAACCTTAACTTTTTCTATTAAAGTTGGCTCTATGCGTATACTTGACATCATCGTACTCGTTCCTGTATATGATCTTCTACTCAACGCGTCAGCTACCACGTTTGCTTTTCCAGGATGGTATTGAATAGTGTGGTCGTAGTCTTTTAATAGCTCGAGCCAACGTCGCTGCCGCATGTTGAGTTCTTTTTGAGTGAAAAAATATTTGAGACTTTTATGATCTGAATATATCTCCACTTTCTCCCCGTATAGATAGTGCCTCCAGATCTTTAGCGCGAAAATGACTGCTGCCAATTCTAGATCATGAGTAGGATAATTCCTCTCATATTCTTTAAGTTGTCGCGAGGCATAGGCTATGACTTTCCTATGTTGCATGAGAACACATCCTAACCCTTTGCCCGAAGCATCGCTATAGATAACAAATTCATCCGAACCAGATGGTATTGTTAGAACAGGTGCCGAAATAAGTCTCCTTTTAAGCTCTTGGAAACTCTTCTCGCATTCCTCGCTCCAAATGAATTTTGTATCCTTCCGAGTTAGATGAGTTAACGGAGTAGCGATTCGAGAAAATCCTTCCACGAATCTCCGATAATAACCAGTTAAGCCCAAAAAACTACGTACTTCAGTCACCGTCTTCGGTTGCTCCCAACTTTATATTGCTTCAATCTTCGCCGGGTCCACAGATACTCCATGTTTTGACACCACGTGCCCAAGGAATGCTACTTCCTCAAGCCAGAACTCGCATTTCTTCAACTTAGCATATAACTTGTTTTCACGAAGCCTTTGGAGTACTAGCTTCAAATGGTGATCATGATCTTCACGACTTTTGGAATATATAAGGATGTCATCAATAAAGACAACAACGAACTGATCCAAATAATCCTTGAATACTCGGTTCATCATATCCATAAAAGCCGCAGGAGCATTAGTCAATCCGAAAGACATGACTAAGAATTCATAATGCCCATATCGAGTTCTGAAGGCAGTCTTTGGAATATCCTCAGTTCTAATTTTCAGCTGATGATATCCAGAACGAAGATCAATTTTTGAAAAGAATTGTGCTCCTTGCAACTGGTCAAACAAGTCATCAATACGAGGTAGAGGATACCTATTTTTGATGGTGACATGGTTTAATTCCCTATAGTCAATACAAAGTCGCATACTCCCGTCTTTCTTCTTTACGAATAAAACAGGAGCACCCCAAGGAGATGTACTAGGACGAATAAAACCGATGTCCAATAACTCCTGTAGTTGGACTTTTAACTCCTGAAGTTCAATAGGAGCCATTCGATATGGGGTTTTAGAAATGGGCTTTGTACCAGGTTTAAGATCAATAAAGAATTCAACTTCACGTTCTGGGGGTAGACCGGGAAGTTCTTCAGGAAATACGTCAGGAAAGTGAATAACAACAGGAATATTATTCAATTTTGACGTGTCTTTATTCAAATCCATAACATGGGCTAAGAAAGCTTGACATCCGTTTTTCAATAAACGAATAGCTTTATGATTAGATATGACAGTGATTGATTTTAATGGTTTAGTTGCCTGAATTCGAACAACAGGTTGATTAGGAATATGAAAACTAACAACCTTACGAAAACAATCAATTTTGGCATGATGAGTAGTTAACCAATCAATCCCTAAAATCACATCAAAAGCAAGTATCTTTAAAGAGATAAGGTCAACTGGTAAGGTGATGGTGTCAACTTGAATCAAACAAGATTTATAAACAGTTGATGTGATTAAAGTTTCTCCTAATGGAGTTTCCACAGATAGGTCAAAGTCTAATTTCTCCGGAGTCAAGTTTAAACGTTGAGCGCAAACAGGAGAGATAAATGAATGGGTAGAACCGGTATCAAGTAAGGTATAAACTTCGCAAGAATTTATAAATAGCTTACCCGTGATCACCTCGTTTGGGTTCCTCGCATTTTGACCAGTCACAACAAACGCTCTTCCAGGAACTGTTGACTTTGACTTTTCTGGGACAGTCTTTTGAGTCATCGTCCCTACTGGAATTGGTTTCGCTACTGTACAATCTCGAGCGATATGTCATTCCTTTCCACAATTATAGCATACCTTGAACTGTTGTGGGCAGTTTGGACTGATATGTCCCTCTTTCCCGCACTTATAGCATATGACCGGTGGTCGTTCTCCTCCCTTAGAACCAGTTACTGCTGGCGCTGACGTCTTCACATGGTCATTGTTGAATTTCCTCTTCTTGAAATCTCCTCCCGACTCACTTCTTCTATTTTCATGGCCATGATTACCACCAGAGTGGTTACCATTTTTGTCCGTCTTTTTCTTTCTCCATTGGTTATCGTTGTTTTGTTGACTACTATCTCTGGTATAATCCTGATTGTGGTACCTCGGTTGACCGTACTCGTTATCTCGCTCTAATAATTGAGCCCTGTTCACAACATCTGAATAGAGAGAAAATTTATGAGAAATGAGATATTGTCGTATGCCGAGTTTCAAACCTCTCAGAAACATCCGCGTCATACGTTCCTCATTCTCCACCAAATGAGGTGCAAGCCTGGATAACTCTGCAAACTTTGCCTCGTACTGAGACACCGTCATGTTGTTCTGCTCCAGTCTAATAAACTCCACTTCCTTCGTATGACGAACACTTTCAGGAAAGTATTTGTCATTAAATAGTTTCTGAAACGTCTCCCAAGACATGATGAGCGCAGCTGGATGGGTACGCTTCACAGATTTCCACCAGTAGTCTGCCTCGCCACGGAACATAAAGGTGGCGAATGGAACCTTCTGTTCCTCCGTGCATCCCAAGACATCGAATATCTTGGTAATTTGCTTGACCCACGTCTCCGCCATGATCGGATCTGGCTTTCCCTTAAATTCTGGTGGTCCCAACTCTTTGAACTGCTTGGCTGTGACAACCCGTGAATTGCTATCATTTCCTCCTGTATTTTGAACACGAGTCTCCCTTGTCTGATTTTGCATGAACTGCAAAAAGCTTCTAAACATTGCGTCGTTCATCGTCTGATCAGTGGTGTTGTTCACAGGAGGAACATTGCCAGCCTATTGCACGTTCTCCTCGTTGGTGAGTACATGCGTCTCCACGGTCTCATTTCCACTGTTAATATTCTCAGTCGACATTCTCAAATACTGTCATAAAACAAGGGTTAATTAAGAAAATCAATATATCACATAATATCCCTATATACTGACCAACTAACAAATAAGCTTAGGTAGGACACACTAGCGAAGGATTTACCCTATATACTGACCAACTAGTTCTATTCCCCGATCTCCGCCAGAGATCATATCCCTAAGCTCTGATACCAACTGTGACACCCCCAAAATAGGTATACATCACCCATTCTGAGTTGTCAATACATGGTTCAGAAACAACTACAACTTTATTATTACAACATGTAAACTATGAGTTTAAATACAGATATTGCCATCTAGACAATATCCACATACAAATAAATCCCCATCATAATTATTGATACATTATTTTACAAAAATGGTGAGGACTACTAAACAACTCTCCCTAGAACCTTCATTCCATACCCCGACTCGTACTCGTTATATTCTCGCCTCCTGAGAAGAAAAATGGAACAAAAAGGAAAAAGGGTGAGCTCAACTAACCCAGTAAAGAATATTATGACTAAGATAATATACAACAAATTATCGTTAGTCTTCAACAGGGAAAAATCTAATAGAATACAATAGACAACAAGTTTTAAAATCAATATTCGCAGCGGAAAATATTAATTCATAGAAGAGTTACGTAGAGGATGAAATCTACTAATGTCAATGAATTTAACAGTCCATTAACAGTATTTTTATCATTGTAACATCAATCAATGCACATCTTGAATCATATATTCATCCTTGCACTACAGGCCAAGGATATTCATCTGTTGGAAATCTACTAATGTCAATGAATTTAACAGTCCATTAACAGTATTTTTATCCCTGTAACATCAATCAATGCACATCTTGAATCATATATTCATCCTTGCACTACAGGCCAAGGATATTCATCTGTTGGTCATGTTCATCTAAACACCTGTTCATCTTTCCACATCAGACCAAAGATATTCATCAAAAATCGTTCATCTTTGCACTACAGACCAAAGATATTCAATAATCTCATCATTTAAGACAGAGGATGATGAAAATATTTTTAAAGAAACGAACCCAGCGAAACAAAATGACAAGGATTAAGGATTAAGGATTCGTACTTTGTTTTAACCATGTCCAAAAATACCTCAAAAATTCTCATAGTGGTGTAAAATTCAAGAATGATCAAAACATGGATACAATCAAAGCTAGTATCCACAATAGATATTTTAGACGAAAAGAAAAAATTTCATTTTTTGATGAATAGTGCCGTATTCGTGAATAGTGTTGTATACGTGAATAGTGCCCGTATACGTGAATAGTAACTCCGACACAAAAAATTCCAAATTTGATTAAAAGTTCAGATCAATACTTCGGCATAATGATATTAGAAGAAATAATATCATTTTAAAAAAAATAATATCCCTTACCTCGAAAGATTTATACTTCTAGCTGAAACACCGGATATAGGCTATGACTTGAACTTGCACCGTATAGTAATACTCAAAGTATACTCAAAATATTCACAAGAATACGTTCGATAATATAGAGAGAGAAAACTTCAGTTTCTGGTGTGATTTTCAATTCTAACCTAAGCACCCTATTTATAAGAAAATGTTTAGAACATCAAAGCAGAAAATTTATTAAATATTATTTTTTTTTTCAAAATCCTCATACGCACATGTATTTAGCTTCAAAATCTCAGCCACCAAATAGCCCACCTCACAAGACTTGCACAAAAAACGTTTTTCTAATTTAAAATAATTTAAACTTCCAAAAATCAATTATTTCGGAGCTTCGGAACTTCAATAATTCATAATAAATAGTCCTTTTGTCAGAAAATTTGAATCTCGCGAGTTTTTATAGGAAATTCAATTCTCTACAACTTTGTAGAAGAAAATTTTTCCAAATTCCAAACAAAAATTAACCGAAATCCACAAACGGGTGATTTTAGAGGCTATAATCAAATTTCCGTCAATAAATGGGGTTCACCGACATATTTAACATCTTTTAAACATTTATTGCAACAAAAATACTCTTCCTCCTTGTATACTCATATATCCCACATTCGTTGTAAAAATATCACCATTATTATATTATTAAAATATAATAATATATATATTTAAATGAATTATTTTATCAGAAAAAAATAAAATTTCAATTTTCAACAATTGTCACATTAAAAAATTTTCTCCATCTATATCCACATAAAATCAATATTTTCCTCATCATATGAATCAATAATTAATTATTCACAAATAACATTATAGAATCACAATATTGACAACCAGGCAGTTCCTAGGAAAGAGGGGGCTTTCCAATAAGAATTTCTCCTTACTGGCGCGCAATTAGATAACCAAACCTCTCCTTAGACAGAACTTTCTAGACATTGCCAATAATGTTATCTAATAATATTATTCAGATAATATGAATTATTGCTTCGATAATAAAAAATATTGTGTAATGACAATTATTGAAACAACAGCAATATAAAATATCAACGCAACAATTATTGAACCAATAAAATAAAATACTGAACAATAATTACTGTAACCATTATTGAGTAGTGCCTTCTTACGTAAGAGTCAATAATTGGTGCAATACCGTGTGCTACTGTGCAACAACGCGTATTACCGTGTTTTAACCACCGGGTATTCCAACAGTGTAAACAGTAACAACAACGCCGTTATTTTTAAACAACTTATATTTGTCGTTTTCTTCCTCTAATCGCTTTCCATTATGGGGCCCACACATGGCTGCGCCGTCGTACGAATATTCCCCGACAGTACGAATATTCCACGACCAAACGAATATTTCCCGACAACAATGAATATTTTATAATCACTTGCTTATTTTGAAATATTTGCGTATTTTACCCATAACTATCCACATTAATCACATTAACCCTTACTATTTCAAAATAATTAGAGGAAATTAAATTTCATTTATTAATTATTTGGGGTCTTACATTATTTAGCTAATGTTCAAGTGCCATCTACCTGTCACCCACCAAGCAGTTAAAAATAGCTATAATCTAACCTTTAAAGTACAAACATGGACTAACTTCATTAACCATACAATAAGAAGACATATTATACTCACTAACCATCTGTTTGTGGGAAGGGAAAGTTGGAGTCTTCCTTCCAAAAAGTTTTATTTTCCCATTCTCTTCCTCTCAAAATAAAACTCACAAACAAAGACTAAGTGGCACGAAACCATGACATTCACACTTGAGCAAATTTTAAGGGAGATCAGCAAATATAGAGATTATTCACAACTCCATTAAACAAACACACATACGCATACGCATACATACACACACAAAAATCATAAGAAGCACATCTATATAATAAAACAGAACCCATTTTGAATCTTTCATTTGACAAAGCACAAGGACGGTTCAGATTTATTCTAACTTAATTTTTCCAACTTAATCTAAAGGCTCATATTTCTTCCAGCCCAAATCAAATTCACTCATACACCATACTCTCTCTCATGTTCACACACAAAATCTTTCGCTCTCCTCTCTTTTTAACACACACACAAAAACAAATAATAATAGTACTAAAAATAAATCTATATAATAAAACAGAACTCATTTTGAATCTTTCATTTGACAAAGCAGAAGAAGAACGGTTCAGATTCATTCTAACTTAATTTTTCCAACTTAATATAAAGGCTCATATTTCTTCCCGCCCAAATCAAATTAACTCATACACCATACTCTCTCTCATGTTCACACACAAAATCTTTCTCTCTCTTCTCTTCTTCACACACACACAAAAACAAATAATAATAGTACTAAAAATAAATATAATAATAATAATAGTACTAATAATAATTATAATAGTACTAATAATAGTAATAATAATAATTATTATTATTATTATAATAGTAATAGTAATAGTAATAGAAATAATAATAATTATAATAATAATAATAATAATAATAATAATAATAATAATAATAATAATAATAATAATAATCTATATAATAAAGATTCTGATTCATTCTAATTGATTTGAACGGGAAAGCACAAGTACGGTTCAGATTCATTCTAATTTTAATTTAAAATAATAAAAATTATAATATAATAATAATATTATTATAATAGTAATAATAATAATAATAATAGTAATAAAGTAATAATAATTATAATAAAATTAATATTAATATTTATAATTAAAATTATAATAATAATAGTAATAATAATAATAATAACAACAACAACAATAACAATAATAATAATTATTGTGGTGGTGTGGTGAATTATGATAATTTTTATTGATAATTGTAAGTTTGGTAGACAAGTTTAATTTTTTTTTGGATATCTATTTTTAAAGGAAAATTAATTATTGTGGTAGTGTGATAAATTATGATAATTATGTCTGATTTTAAGTTGTAAAGAGTCTTTAGGTAATAAAGTATTATTTGAATTTTAATCTAATTTTTGTTACGCCGTGCCTTCAGGCACGGGCAATTACTAGTAAATAGATAAATAATAAAAAGATTCAAAATGATTAAAATTATATCCGTCCGGACGTCCGGACTAGATCCTGTCTCATGTGATCTATTAGATTAAAATTGGAAAAATTTTAATCGTCGTTGTGCTTTCTTAAATTAAAGATTCAAAATAGACTGTGTTTTATTATATGGATTTTTTTGGGTACTCCTACTAGTGAACCAACATTAAATATTGAACAGGACAAACCGTAATATGCGAGCCGGGAGCGAGTTTAGATCTCTAATCAAAAGCTTCGCGGATCAGATCCTACGGCCATATTTTGGAAAGAATAAGACCGTTAGGCGTTAAAAGGCATGTGTTATATTATATACAGTCTCTCAATTCTCTCCCATTTGAATTTCATCTGAGAGAGTAAAATATTTAAATTTCAATTCTCTCTGTCTGAAGTAGCGGCTGAACTCAATTCTTACCATTTAAATTTCAATTCTCTCTGTTTGAATTTCAATTCTCTCAATTCTTACTTCAGTCTCAGTAAGTAGCAAGGAGCTTCGATGTGTTCTGTAATTGATTCGAGACCAATAGTTCAACAAATCAGAGGTTCGGTTTTAATTGCGTGATCTTTGATTTCTTTTGATTATTCTACACTTGCATCTCTTCCATCCATATTGTGTTCTGTAAACCTAGTTTTTGGTGTATATTGATTCTTAATTTTGATTTCAAGAGAAAGTAATTCATTTGAATATTTTTTTTCTATGTGGAGTTTGTTCGATTTCTCTTGCATTCTAGGGTTCTTCATCTTGTATTGGATCTTCGATCTGTTTTGATTATAAAACAATTACATCTTCTCCATCCATATTGTGCTCTGTAAACCCTAGTTTTTGGTGTTTATTGATTCTTAATTTTGATTTCAAGAGAAGTATTTCATTTGAATATTCGTTCGGTTTCTCTTTCGTTCTAGGGTTCTTTAAATTCTTTTACCTCTATTTTATTTATTGTTTATAGTGATTATTAGGTCTTCTATTCTTTTGATTATTCTATACTTATATCTTTTTTATCCATGTGTGTTCTGGGAACCTTATTTTTTGGTCTATATTGATGCTTAAATTTTGATATCAAGAGACTGTAATTCAAGTCAATGTTTTCTTCCATGTGGAGTTAGTTTTATTATTGTCTGGTTGTATATTCTTTTACATATTTTTTTATTTGATTTTGTAATGATGTCATATTGGGTCTTTGATTTCTTTTAATTATTCTACAATTATATTTTTTGTGTCCATTTAGTGTTCTGTAAACCCTTGTTTTTGGTGTATGTTGCTGCTTAAAATTTTGATATCAAGAGAAAGTAATCCTCTTGAATATTTTCTTCTCTGTGGAGTTTGTTTTTTGAATATCTGGTTGTATCTTGGTCTAGATTTGCTGGTTTGTTACACCCTTATTTTATTCAATCCAGGTTGTGTTCTTTGGGTTTTTCCTTTTCTGTGGAGTCTGCTTTGATAAGTATACTGAAAATTTTCATATCTCGGTTTTTATTTGTGGTTCCTTCTTTGGGTTGTTTCTATTCTATAAATGATGTGTTACTTAAATTCTTGTTTAGCTGAATTGAAAGTTTTTGATATCCAAAATAAAGCAAGTTATTTGAAATTTTTTCCTGATCACAAGGTTTATTCTCTCTCTGACTATATATATACTCCATATATACGTGTTTGTGTCTCTGTCTGTGTGTTTGATTTTTTTCCCCTGCTGAATAGGAAAGAATTGATTCCTGTAGTCAATTTCTTAATTGATGTGGTGTAATGGTGATGGAATGTTCATTGTTATTCCTGGTTATGATGGCATCTCTGAAGCAGGACACATCAGGTGGCTCTAACTAAAAAGTTGCCTTATTGTGATAAAGTCTAAAGAGCGGGTTTGTTATAAGGGATATTTTATTCAATCCATGTTGTGTTCTTTGAGTTTTTCCTTTTTTGTGGAGCCTGGTTTAAGTTTTAATACTTGTCTACTGTAAATTTTCATATCTTGGTTTTAATTTGTGGGTTCCTTGTATGGGTTGTTTCTATTCTTTACTTGAGGTGTTCTTTAAATTCTTGGTTTTGCTGTATTCATACTTAATTTTTGATATCCAAATTAAAGTGAGTAATTTGAAATTTTTTTTCCGATCACAAGGTTGATTCTCTGTGTGTCTGTGTGTGTTTCTGAAGTAAAATATTGAATTCCTGTGATTAATTTTCTAATTGGCGTGGTGTAACAGTGATGGAATGTTCATTTTTATTCCTGTTTACATTGGCATATTTGAAGCATGATATATCAGGTGGTTTAAATCTAACTAGTACATAAGCTTATATCATTACTATAACAAAAACAAAGAAAACCAAAGTTGAAGTCACTACGTTGAGTCGTTATGGAATTGTTTGTCTTGAATAAAAGTATTAAAGTTTGCTAGTTGCAACTCTCTCAACCATGGCCAGTAAAAAGGCTGCACAAGCCTTCTTTGTTTATGTCATGAAGTTGTTGTTTTTTTCACCTTATTGTGATCATGTAGAAAGAGAGGGCATTAAAAACTATATATTTGCTTTCCTTGGCCCAATTGGATTTTTAACAAAGCAAAATTACAGAACATTAATATATTTTCACACCATTTTTTTTCAGGGTGTGCATATTGAAGATGCGGGAAGTATATTGATTTTAGCAAGAAATTGCAGAACTACAAACTTGTTGAGATCAAGAAAATTTATTACAGGTGATTTATTAGGCTCTTCTCTCTGCTTTCTCCTCCCCTTTTGTACTTTTCAACAGTTATTTAACATTTGTGAAAAATAGTTCAGTGCACTCAAAGTTGACAAGCTTTTGCAAATTCTATAACTATTATCTTTCGGTACATATATGTGATAATTATAATTTCCTGTGAAACAACTAATGGTTCAACTCGTAATTACCCTCGGTACATACTTAGGCAATCAAAGTTTTAGCATAGTATGAAGTTGCGTGTCCGAACTCCTAAAATACTAGAGCTTATATGTGAGGTATTAGTATTGATTATTGAATATAATAATTCTCTTCTTTTATTGACTTTTTAATATTATTTCATGCATTTTGATGGATCACTATTTCTCTAGTAGATCTTGAAGACTACAAGTCTACAGTTTGATATTAAAAAGTTGATAGACAAGTATTGTTTTTAACTGTCTGATGCAGACGTATTGTACTATTTGGAGAAAAACTAAAATGAATGTGAACTAGTATGCTGATCAATGATAAGATTGTGGGTTGCTGAACTTAATATGTTGTTCAAGTGTTCGATATTTCTCTGCTTGATTTGTTGATTGATATAGATTTCATATACCCTATGTGTGACCCATTGCCGTCTGACTTACCATCTCTCTCTCTCCCTTTGCCTCCACAATGCAAGTGTCTGTGTGCACGCACATGTTTTTATTTATCAATTATGTGTGTTTCAAATGATATTCAGTATTGTTCGGGAGTTTTGTCAAATATCCGTCCCTTGGTACCAAGTTCTTGAAGCCAAATAATCATTTCGTGATCATTGATTTTGTGTGGAAGATGAATAAACCATTCGTTTCTCAATAATGTTTTGGTGACGAAATATTGGATATAAAATGATGTGTATGATGATATTTGATTATAACCATGGGACCCATTTATTTATGGTGGAACATCAACTAATTATAATTAGACACATCATTTTTGTATCCAATTTTTTGTACCTATCTTCTGTCATCACCATAGAACTAGAAACAACTAGCAGCCAGGATGTAGAAGTAACATGTGTATATCATCTTCATAGATTACACAGTTTACTGAAATAGCTCTCTGAGTATATAGTATAAACATGTTTACTATTTATTTTGTATAGTAAGCCATTTCATTTTGTGAGTTAATTGACTTGTCAGCGTGTATGGCCTTTAAGAGGAGTTTTATTTAAGCTTATGCTTTGAATTTATTAATTCATTTTATCATAATTGGCAAACAGATATTTGGTTGGAAATTTGAAAGTTTAGAGGTTAATTTGACAAATTAAGCAAATTAACTGTCTCCCTCTCTCTGTGACTCTCTCTCTCCCCCCTCACTTTCTTTCTCACACACAAAGAGACACGTTGTATGACTTTTAGTCAATCCATCGAAAAACTTTATTAACTTTGTTCGTCGCTTATAAACTTTATATGTATTCTTTAAAAAGGTTGTCAGTTTAGTAGTATGGTATAAAAGAATGAAATTGAAATAATCAACTTTTTTTGTGAGAAAAAAAGAATTAAGGGTAAATTTCACATGACCACCTAAGGTTCACCAATTTCTCACACGACCAGCTGTAGTCTAGAAAGCTACACTTACACTTGAGGTTTTGAGGTGAAGTTAAAAAGTGCTTTCTGTGTTAACTCCGTGATGTTAAATGGCTAAAGACAGATTTGTCTTTCGTATATAAAGTATAGAATTCAGGCTTTGAGGCTAATTTGTGTCGTTTGAGCTTAGGGTTTGCAGAGAGCGAAATAGAGCGAGAAATATGTAGTGATTTAGGGTTTTTCTTGAAATCTTCTTCGATTTTGAGTGGAATGGATGGCGATTTATAAGGGGCTTTTATAGTTATTGACTCGATTAATCGTGATTTGGTGCTAAAAATTGGTTCTTGGAGCTGAGGAGTCATTCATAGTAGGAGGTTTAAGCAGCTGCAGATTGAGGTAATCTTTTGTCTAGTTGTTAGCCACTTTTTGTTGTTTTTTTCTTTACTTTATGTACTATAATATGATGATATGATTGTGATTGGAGTTTTGGTGGAGTTTATTTATGCATGCAGTGTTTTGAACCACTTTTTGTAGTAGAATATTTACTTTATTTTTGGTATTTGTGTATCATAGCTTTATTATATGCTATAACGTGGTTGTGTTTGGATTTTTGTAAAGTGTCTATATGTATGTATGTATGCAGTGTTTTTTTCCCCACTTTTGTAGTAGTATAATTGTCTAATTTATTTGGGGATTGTGTAATATGATGGATTTGGTGGTTGAGTTTGGTCCCTACATGTGATAAGAGTAATTTAATGTCCCATTTCTTTAAGCATCTGTCCCCACTTGTTTGGTCTACTCTGTAATAATATATGTTCTTTTGGCATGGTCAATTTTTTATGTCCCACTTGTTTTGGTCCCCTATAATTTGATTTTGTTTATCAAGAAATATGTCTTATTCAAACCTTTCTCCCTCATCTTTTTAATGCAAAATGTTTGTGAGAATAATATTTTATTATGGTGGGACTTTTGTTCAAGAACCAGTAATTGAATATGTAGGGTGTAGTGTTGAAGAGCAAACCAGTTTCAAAGAAGTTAGCATCCAAGGGCAGATTGGTTTCACCAAAGAAGGCAGGGAGGGGGGGGTGTAAGGCTTTGACTTTGCCTTGGGTTATTTCAGTTTATGTTTTTTGATACTTTGGTATTATGTAGATGTTCACTAGTGCTTGTCTATTTTTGGCACAGTTTCTTGTTTTTGGTATAGTTGGTATGTTTGGCCAGTTTAGTATTTTGGTACAGTTTGATATGGCCAAGCATTTGATATATTCAGTCTTGGGATTATTATTGGTACAGTTTGGTATAGTTGGTATTGTTGGTAGTAGGTGTATTTTTTGGCCAGTTGTTAAATTTGGTTAATTGAATGAAGTCTTTGTTACGTAAAAGTCTTGGCCAGTTGGTATTTTTGGTGAAGTTTTTGGCCAAACATTTGATATGTAAATTCTTGGTTAATTGAATGAATTGATGTTGTTCATTTGAGATGCCAGTTAATGGTATCTTCTTTTGTCTCTCTAATTAGATGTTATTTATTTGCCTTGGTCAATTCTTTTTCATTTTCAGTTGTGCACAAGTTGAAACTTGAAGACTATATAATATAACATTAGGATTCCATTTAATTGAATTGAGAACATTACAGATTCCATTACACGTTACAAACTTTCATTTCTTACTACTAAAAGACATCTTGAATGACATGAGATATAACACAAGTCCAACAATCATTATTATCTTCACATAGCTTTCAACAATCATCATCCTAGCAGGTAGATTATTATGCTCAGGACACTTGCATGATGTTCCCCTCACCACTGTCCCCATTCCCTCGTTGTGTTCATTAATGCCCGTCATAGTCCCACTTGAGGTTGTTGTAAAAGGCAAGTACCATGTCCAAAAGTCACAGTCATCACATATAAAATACAACCTTGCCCTACGATGGTTTGTTCGAATCGACGATTCTTATCAGATGCCTTCTTTTCACATCTACATACTCTAGGTATGTAGCGAAAGACATGACTCCTAATTCACATAAACAAGAGAAAGAAGGGATGAGGCATTTTAGCAAACACCTTAAGGGCAACTTTTAAATTGAATAACAACAATAAATTTATGAAAATAAAGTAAAGCTAGAGAAGAAATTAGTTGATCTTCATACCTTGTGAATATGATGAATTAACATCCTTGATCAAAGCTAGAGAGAAGTTACAAATGTTCTAGGGTAGAAAAGAGCTCCCAAGACAAATGTAAGGAAGTGGGACTTATAGCCAATGTATATGATGGGGGTATATTGGACAATTTCTCACCTCATTTGACTGTTAGAACTATGCTTCACACTCTTTAGGCTAGTTGCCAGCACACACATTTAGTTTAGAAGGAAAATGTAACTTTTTCACTTCACCTCAAAATCTCAGCTGTTTAAGTGTAGCTTTCTGGAATATAGGTGGTCATGTGGGAAATTGGTGAAACCTCGGGTGGTCACGTGAAATTTACCCAAGAATTAACACTTAGAACTCTCTTTTTTTGGTACAAAAGGAGTAATATAATTGGTTATATGTCCACAGCTTCTCCTATTTTGGTTGATGGTGTTATTGGCGGCTCCACTAGTGGGTATTGGTCAGAAAGCAATACTCCCACCCAATTTTTACATATACACACACACAGTACATGAATAGATGATTCAAAATTGCAAAAGTTGTATACTTTTGTCAGTTATCATTCACTTGGTGAGTGAATTCAAGTGAAAAGTTTATTACAGGGAGCCAAACATCCTATTTTTAAGTATACTTTTAATTTTAATTCCTCTTCTTTTATTTTTGTCTTTTCCTTTATTTTTTTGCAACTTTCTCTAGTAAGTAAAGTATCTATTATGTCGTTTCAGCTTTTACTTTTCATATTTAAGCATCATTTTTGTTTAAAAATAAAAATTATTATTATCTAATATTATATTTTGCCGGTTAGTGCCATTATCTATCAAGTTTCAAATTTCCTAGAAACTATTAGTTCATTAAACTAGTGATCAGCATACTTGATCCCGATTGTTGAATTAGTGATTGAGGCTTTGATAAGTTGAAATGTTTATAAAATTAGTGTTAGTTACATTCCAGATCATTAGTCTTGTAGTCATATTACCTTGTTATAACATTGCATCCTTTTGGTTTTCCACAGTTTCACTTGCATTAATTTTTCCTTATAGGTAGACTCAATGCTGTCCCATGTCATTATTTTGTTAGTTTTCACAGACCCAGGTCTATACATTTTCACAGAAAATCTGATGTAATACCTTTGTTTATGTCACGAGTTGTTTTGAGACATTGGCACCGGAAAGTTCTACTTTCTAGTTCTAGTCCTGTTTACTGCTAATTTGAAGAATGTAGATATTTTCTGGATTTCAAACTTCATATAAGTAGTTTTGAACTTGTGATTTTTTGATGCATTTGGATCCGTTGAGGATATCATGAAAGTGGAAGCAACTTTGAAAGAGGGTGGGGGGCATAGTGCTGAAATGTACTGAAATTTCTAATCCAATTCTGATCCTAGTAGTGTCTTACTTCTGCATGGTACGTGTTATATGGGTAGCCATTGTTTCTTTGTCTTAAAGTTGCAATCTTTATTCTTTCCTCGTAGATCATTGACCTAATCTACTGGTAGATATGTAAGCTTCGTTCTACACATTAGATATAAATTTCAGCATTACTTTTTTTTGATAAGTAATAAATTTCATCATTATTTTCATCGTATTTGTTATCATCATCTTTCGTTGTTCTTTGAGCTTTTATTATGAACACTTAATATAAATTTTATGATTAATTTTTTTGCTAAGTTATAAATTTCATCATTATTATCATTGTCTCTATCATCATCTTTCTTTCTTCTTCTTGTTGTGCTTTTTTCCCCCTTGCAAATTTTAGTTCATGGATTTGAACCGTTGGCACTGGAAAGTTCTACTTTCTAGTTCAGTCCTGTTTGAGCCAGTTTGAAGAATATCTAGATTTTGCTTTATTAATATCTGGTTGTATCTTGGTTTTCATTTGCTGGTTTGTTATAAGGGTTATTCTATTCAATGTGTTGTGTTCTTTATGTTTTTCCTTTTTTGTGTAGTCTGTTTTTAATACTTATCTACAGAATTTTCATATCTTGGTTTTATGTGTGGTTCCTTGTATGGGTTGTTTCTATTTCTATACATGATGTGTTCTTTAAATTCTTGTTTTTGCTGTATTGACGCTTATTTTCTGATATTCAAATAGCTTAGGTTATTTGAAATTTTTTCGTTACCTGTGTATTTATTTTTCCAAAATATAATATTGATTTCCTGTAGTTAATTTTCTAATTGGTGTGTTGTAACGGTAATTTAATATTTGTTTTTTGTTCCTGTAGTTAACATTTTTTGAAGCAGGGCATAACAGTGGTTTGACAACTAAAAATTTCAAATAAATTAATTGAAGTCAATTTGTATTATTACTATCAGGACAACAAAGAAATTAAAAGTTGAAGGCACTATGTTGAGTGGGAGTCTAGGGAACTTTTGAAAGTAGAATTGTTTGTTTCTCCTTCGTTTATGTCATGAATGTCTTTTTTCCCCTTGTTATGACAATGTAGAAAGAGAGGGTATTAAAAAGTATATATTTGCTTTCCTTGGCCCAATTTATAGGAATTCCAATAAAGCAGAACTGCAGAACACTAAGATATTTTGATGCACCATTTTTTTCAGTCATTCAACAATCTTTACTCATTTAGGGGTGTGCATATTGAAGAGGTTATATATTGATTTTAGCAAGAAATATCAGAACAACAAACTTGTTGAGGCCAATTTTTTTTATTACATGTGTGTTCTTATGCGCTTCATTCTACTCTGTTTTCTTTCCTCTTGTACTTCACCAACAGTTACTTTACATTTTTAAAACAATATCAGTGTACTCTAAGTTGAGAAGCTTTTTCAAATTCTACAACTATTGCTTTCTGTACCTATGTAAGAATTATAATTTCATGTGAAATATTAGCTTTTTGTACATATGTGAGATAATTATAATTTCATGTGAAATAAATAATGGTTCAATTCTTAATTTCCCTTGGTGCATACTTAAGCACTCTAAGATTTCAGCCAAGAATGAGCTTGCATTTCCCAGGTCCTAATACTAGAGCTTACATGTGAGGTACTATTAGAATAATAGTTCTGTTCTTTTATTGATTTTTTAATATTGTTTATGCATAGTATTCATTTTTAATTTTGTTGAATTATTATTTTTCCTAGTAAACCTTAGAGACTAAAGTCTACTTGTAAAAAGTCGATCAAAAAGCTATGTTACACGGACTTGGATGGAGTGTTTGGTTGGATACAATATTTTTTGTAGAATTCGACATTGGTATTCCTCATTTTTTCTAACTTTTAACACTAAAATATAAAGTGTCCAGTACCCATATATCCTTGTCCGTGTGTCGAATATTGGGAACGGGTACTTTAGGGAAATATTTTAGGGCAAAGTAGAGACTCCATGTAACATAGTCGAAAAGTATTGTCTTGTCTAGAAGTATTGCCTTTATTGTCCTATGCAAACCATAGTAGTATTTGGAGAAATATTAAAAATGGATGTGAGCAATATATGATGATCAATGATGAGATTTTTTAGGTTATTGAAGTTGCTATGATTTTTAAATATTCGATATTTCTTTGTATATGCTTTATTTGTTAGATTGCAACTCTCTCTAACCATGGCCAGTAAAAAAATTGCACTGCTTTCTCCTTCGTTTATGTCATGAATATTTTTATTATATGGTAATGTAGAAAGAGGGAGTATTAAAAAGTACATCTTTTCTTTCCTCGGCCCAATTTATTGGAATTCTAAAAAAGTAGAACTATAGAACACTAAGATATTTTGATGCACCGTTTTTTTCAGTCATTCAAACAATCTATGCTCATTTAGGGTGTGCATGAGCTTGCATGCATTCTAAGATTCTAGCCTAGAATGAGCTTGCATGAACCAGGCCCTAGTATATGTGAGGTCTTAGTGTTGAACATAATAGTTTTGGCCTTTTATTGATTTTTTAATATTCTTTATGCATAGTATACACTTTTAATTTTGTTGAATTATTATTTTTCCTAGTAGACCTTATAGACTAAAGTTTATTAGTAATAAGTTGATCGAAAAACTATGTTACACGAACTTGGATGGAGTGTATGGTTGGACACAGTATTTTGTAGAATCCAACACGGGTACTTCTCAATTTTCCTAACTTTTAGCACTAAAATGAAGTGTCCAGTACCCATACTCTTTGTATGTGTGTCGAGTGTCGGACATGGGTACATACTTTAAGGTAATACTTAGCAAAGTATAGAGTCTATGTAACAAAGTCGAAAGTATTGTCTTGTCGAAAATTATTGTCTTTATTGTCTTATGCAAACCAAAGTAGTATTTGGAGAAATATTAAAAATGAATGTGACCAATATATGATGATCGATGATGAAATTTTGTAGGTTATTGAAGTTTCTATGATTTCAAATATTCGATATTTCTCTATAGCTACTTTATTTGTTGATTGATATAGATTTCATATAATTCGTATATATCCAATTTGTGACGTGTTGCCTTTTGACTTTCCATCTATCTCCCTCTGCCTCCCACAATGCACGTGTGTGTGCAAGCACATGTTTGTATATATCAATTATGTATATTTTAAATGAAATATATGTCCTTTATCACTCAGTTCTTGAAGCTGAACAATCATTTAGTGGTGATTGATTTTGTAGAGTTGATGTTTAAACAATTTTTGTGTAAACTATGCTTTGTCTTTTCGTATTTAAACATTATGTTGTTTAAAAATAAAAATTATTATTATCTTTTCCAGCTTGTGCCATCAACTTTCAAGTTTAAAATTTCCTAGAATGCATAATGGTAGAGACTAGTGTTCAACGTTCTTGATCCCAATTGTTGGGTTAGTGAGGCTCTGATAAGTTGAAAAAAAAAATTCATTGGATTAATGTTAGTTACGTTCTGAAGCAATAGGCTTGTAGTCCTATTACCTTGTTATAACATTGCATTTTTTTGGTTCTTTATGGTTTCACCTGCATTAATTTTTTCATTATAGGTTGACTCAATGCCTGCCCGTGTCATTTTTCTCTTAGTTTTCACAGGCCTAGGTCTATATATTTTCACAGAATATATGTTTTGTGTCATTGGCACCGGAATGTTCTACTTTCTAGTTTTAGTCTTGTCTTACCGCCAATTTAAAGAATGTGGATATTTTTCGGATTTCAAACCTCATATTTTTTGGAAACTTTTGATGTGTTGTGTAATGGCATTGAGAGGTTCGGATTCTCTTGCATTCTAGGGTTCTTTAAATTCAATTACTTGTTTTTATTTATCTTTTATAATGCTTTTCATATTGGGTTTTCGATTTCTTTTGATTATCTACAATTACATCTTTCTATATCCATGTTGTGTTCTATTAATTCTAGTTTTTGGTGTATATTGATGCTTAAATTTTGATATTAAGAGAAAGTAATTCATTTGATATTTTCTTCTTTGTGGAGTTGGTTTTATTAATATTTGGTCATACCTTGGTTTTGATTTGCGAGTTCGTTATAAGGGCTATTTTATGTGGAGTCTTTTTTAATACTTTTATCCATCGAAAATTTTCATATCTTGATTTTTATTTGTGGGTTCTTAGTATGGGTTGTTTCTATTCTTTACATAATGTGTTCTTCAAATTCTTGTTTTGCTATATTAGTACTTAATTTTTGATATCCAAAAGTAAAATAAGTTATTTGAATTTTTTTCCGGATGATAAGGTTGACTCTCTCTCTATATATATATATATATGTGTCTGTCTGTGTTTCTGAGTTTGTTTCTTTTCCCTTTTTTTATCATCGAAAAATATTGATTTCCTATAGTTAATTTCTTAATTGGTGTGGTGTAACGATGATGGAATGTTCATTTATATTCTATGTTGGCATAAACAAAATATTAAGTGGTTTAGATTTAACTAAAAAGTTCAAGTAAATAAATTGAAGTCAATTTATATAATTACTGTGAGAAAAACAAAGAAACTAAAAGTTAAGTCAAAAGTAAACAAAGAAACTAAAAAGTTCAAGTAAATATGTTGAGTGGGAGTCTAGGTAACTTAGGAAAGTAGAATTGTTTGTTTCAGTGATGCTTGAATAAAAGTATTAAAGTTTGCTAGATTGTAACTCTCTCACCATGGCCCAGCAAAAAGGTTGCATTGACAGGCTTTTTCCTTAGAAACATGTCATGAATATTTCCCGACTTTTTTTCTCTCTTTATTCTGATGATTTAGAAAGAGAGGGTTCATTATAAGGGTTATTTTATTCAATCCATGTAGTGTTTTTGAGTTTTTCCTTTTTGTGGAGTCTGTTTTAATACTTATCTACTGCAAAATTTTGGTATCTTGGTTATTGTTTGTTGGTTCCTTGTTTGGTTGTTTATATTCTATACATTATGTGTTCTTTAAATTCTTGTTTTTGCTGTATTGATACTTACTTTTTGATATCCAAAATTAAGTAAGTTGTTTTATTTTTTGTGTTTCCGAAATAAAATATTGATTTCCTATAGTTAATTTTCTAATTGGTGTGTCGTCATGGTTATTTAATATTCAATTTTATTCCCGTTTATTTTAGTGTTTTTGAAGTAGGAAATATCAGGTGGTTTAGATCTAACTAAAAACTTTACATAAATTAATTGAAGTCAATTTATATCATAACTATCAGAAAAATAAAGAACATAAAAGTTGAAGTCACTATAGGTTGAGTCGGTGTCTAGGGAACTTTGGAAAGTAGAATTGTTTGTTCCGGTGATGCTTAATTAAGTATTAAAGTTTGCAAGATTGCGACTCTCTAACCATAACCATGGCTAGTTAAAAGGTTGCAGTGGTAGGAATCATTCGTTTATGTCATGAATATGTATTTTTTTTCTTCTAATTATGGCAATATAGAAAGAGGTTAGGGTATTAAAAACTATATATTTACTTTCCTGCCCAATTCATTAGATTTCTGACAAAGTTGTGAACTGCAAAAAATTAATATATTGTTAAGAGTATATAATATTATGTCCCACATTGAATATCTTGAGACAATATGTCTAGTATATAATGATTTGGGCCAACTCTTCTCATTGCCAGGTTTTGAATTGGAGAGCTTGATGTCTTTATATACTAGACTTTGGACCCATTTAATAAATCTAACATGGTATCAGAGCGGGCTATTCATAGGCCTAATTGAACACTCTTCTTAGCCTTCATTCTTACCCACTTGCAACCCATTTCTTAAGGATCAAAGTTACCAATTTCTTAACTAGTACAATTGGGCCAATAGTTGCATGTGGTTTACTAAATTTCTTCTGGGCTTGTCTTGTGACTAGCTTCTTCTGGACTTACTTATCTTGTGTGGGTCTTCATATTCATCAGGTCCACGTGCAACGCTCAATATATCGAGTTACACGTGAGGGGGAGTGTTAGAGTATAATAATATCTTGTCCCACATTGAATATCTTGAGAAAGTATGTCTAGTATATAATGACTTGGGTCAACTCTTCTCATTGTCAATTGGTTTTTATTTAGAGAGTCTGATGTCTTTATATACCAGACTTTGGGACCATTTATAAATCTAACATATATTTTCACGCACCATTTTTTTTCAGTCATTCAACAATCTTTGCTCATGTAGGGGTGTGCACATTGAAGATGCTGAAACTAATTGATTTTAGCAAGAAATTGCATAACATCAAACTTGTTGAGGCCTAGAAATAATTACAGGTGATTTCTTACGCGCTTCTTTCTGCCCTGTCTTCTTTTGATTTATACTTAAAGAGTTAACATTTTTAAAACATTGTTTAGTGTACTCTAAGTTGAGAAACTTTGCAAATTCTACAACTATTGGCTTTCTGTACATATGTGAGATAATTATAATTTCCTGTGTAATATTAACTTTCTGTACATATGTGTGATACTTGAAATTTTATGCGAAACAAATAATAGTTCAATTTTTAGTACTATTTTATTTACACTTCAATTTTGATGAATTATTTTTTTTCTAGTAAACCTTATAGACTAAAGTTTGATATTAAAAAGTTGATCATGATTTCAAATGTTCGATATTTCTCTGTAGTTGTTTTATTTGTTGATTAATATAGTTCATATATCCAATGTGTGACACATTGCGTTTTGACTTTCCATCTCTCTCCATCTGCCTCCCACAATGCGCGTGTGCAAGCACATGTTTGTATATATCAATTTGTTAGATTTATAAAATGGGCCCAAAGTTTAGTATATAAAGATATCAAGCTCTCTAACTTAAAACCAATTGGCTCTAAGAAGAGTTGGCCCAAGTTATTATATACTAGACATATTTTCTCTAGGTATTCAATGTGGGACAAAATATATACTCTAACACCCCCTCACGTGTAACCTGTGTGAGAGTTGCATGTGGACCTAATGAATATGAAGACCCATATAAAATAAGCAAGCCCAGAAGAAGCTAGTAAACATGGGCAATTTTTGGCCCATTGATAAGTGGTACTAGTTAAGAAATGGATAACTTTAACCTTTAAGAAATGGACTGCAAATGAGTAAGAATTAAGGCTAAGAATAGTGTTTAATTAGGCCCAAGGATATCCCGCTCTGATTCCATGTTACATTTATAAAATGGGCCCAAAGTTTAGTTTATAAAGATATCAATCTCTCTAACTCAAAACCAATTGGCTCTGAGAAGAGTTGGCCCAAGTATTTATATACTAGACATATTTTCTCAAGGTATTTAATGTGGGACAAGATATATACTCTAACACAATTATGTGTATTTTAAATGATCTTCAATATTGGCTTTAGAGTTTTGGCCAATATCCGTCCCTTATCACATAGTTCTTGAAGCCAAATAATCATTTCGTGGTCATTGATTTTTTTGAAGTTGATACGTAAACCATTTTTTTGTGTCCTTTTTGTTTTTTTACTGCAGCTGTTTTTAGTAAGTAAACTATTTGTACGTCCTTTTAGCTTTTTGCCCTTTTGTAATTAAACATTATGTTGATTAAAAATAAAAATTATCGTTGCCTAATTTTCCAGCTAGTGCCAAAAGGCCCATAACTATCAAGTTTCAAATTTCCTAGAATGCACAATGGTTGAGACTAGTGTTCAGCGTACTTGATCCCAATTGGTGGTCTGATAAGTTGAAAAGTTCATTGGATTAGTGTTAGTTTTGTTCTGGATCAGTAGGCTTGTGCCCTATCTTGTTCTAACATTGCATCCTTATGGTTCTTTACAGTTCCACATGCATTAATGATTTCCTTATAGGTTGGCTCAATACTGTCCCGAGTCATTTTTCTATTAGTTTTTACAGGCCTAGGTGTATATATTTTCACAGAATATATGCTGTAATACCTTTGTTTATGTCACGAGGTTTTGGAGTCATCGTATTTTTCACTTGTGATTTTTTTTATGTACATTTGGATCCTTTGAGGAAATCATGAAAGTAGAAGGTAACTTTGAAGGAGGGGGGGGGGTTTATAATGTTGAAATTTTATGAAATTTCTAATCTAGCTTTCATCCCAGTAGTGTCTAACTTCTGCATGATGGTATATGTTATATGGGTAGCCGCTGTTTCCTTGTCTTGAAATTGCAATCTTAACTTTTTTTTCTTGTAGATACTATAGTCCTGCACATTTGATATATAATACATTAGTTTTTTTGATAACTAATAAATTTCATCAGTGTTATCACATGGTCTTTATCATCATCTTTCGTTGTTCTTTGAGATTTTGTTTTGCACATTTAATATAAATTTCATGATTAATTTTTTTTGCTAACTATTAAGTCTCTATCATCATCATGTTTCTTTCTTTCTTTCTTCTTCTTGTGCTTTTCCCCCCTGCTACTTTTAGTCCAATGGATTTGAACTGCTAGTTTGAAAATGCAGTTACAAATATCTTGATTAATTTTTTTCCTAAAAGTAATAAATTTCACTATAATTATCATCATGGTTTTTTCTTCTTTTTGTTGTACCTTTTTCCTTGCTAATTTTAGTCCAATGGATTTGAACCATTGGCAGAACTTTCCAGTTTCAGGCCCTGTTTGACCGCTGGTTTGTGAAGAATGCAATCATTATCTGGATTTCAAACTTAATATACTTTGTTTTTGGACTCATGATTTGAGTGATTTATTTTTGGTTCAAAGACAATAATGTCATGCATTTGAATCTGTGCATGGTATGTTGTGTGTGAGGATGTATATATAAGTAGAGATACAGGGGAAGAGAGACCTAAACAGAAGTACATACGCCAGACTTTTGCTTTGTGGCTATATCAGCTCAAGTCAGATATTTTCCATATGTTCATTTTCTTTTTTGATCATCCATTTTGGAAACTTTTTTACCAACATCTTTAATCAAGTGTATGTAATTTCAGTTTATAAGGTGTAGTTTGTAAGTCGGTATAAATCTCTATTGTTGCATATATGCCATTCATGTATATTAAATTGATGAAGCTTTCGTCTTTTCAGGAGCTTTTGTACACAACTAGCTTACAGGGGTAAAGAAAATACAAAGGTATGTAACAGAATTTGTTTAAATGATTATTTCATATAAGAAAGCATATGCATTCATATCAAGACATTTGTTTTTCTATCTGGTGCATCTAATGTTTGCCTGTATGCTGCAGCAGGTTTGACGAGAACTCTTTTTGGACCTGAACACGGAAGCACTACTACACTTGTCTGCTACTCTAAGGTAATAATATATTATCATTCTATAATAGTTTAACTATAATCTTTGCTATAACTACAAAAGAATAAACGAAAAAAGAGAGAAAAAAGAGGGAAGCAGTAAGAAACTAGTGGAATTTGGATTTCGGAGGTGGGAGTTTTGGGTAGGTAAAGGAGAAGGAAAGAGTTATCTTTATAGGTTTTGAAGTTTTAGGTAAGTGGGTATATATATATGTAATATATATTTGCATATATGTTTATATATGTATAATAAGAGTAGACTGAACTAGACTAATTAAGGAACAATAGTAGCAGCACACCAAATTATAGCAGCGCAGTGGCTGCTGAACCACAGCAGTACACAAGTTACTACAGAATAACCTAAAGCAACAACATGCAGAAACAGGTGATATAGCACATAAGCTTGCCACTAGAACGAAAGAGGCAACAACATAAAAACAACATGGTATGTTGGTATGTTGTGTGTGAGGATGTATATATAAGTAGAGATACAGAGGAAGAGAGACCTAAACAGAAGTACATACGCCAGACTTTTGCTTTGTGGCTATATCAGCTCAAGTCAGATATTTTCCATATGTTCATTTTCTTTTTTGATCATCCATTTTGGAAACTTTTTTACCAACATCTTTAATCAAGTGTATGTAATTTCAGTTTATAAGGTGTAGTTTGTAAGTCGGTATAAATCTCTATTGTTGCATATATGCCATTCATGTATATTAAATTGATGAAGCTTTCGTCTTTTCAGGAGCTTTTGTACACAACTAGCTTACAGGGGTAAAGAAAATACAAAGGTATGTAACAGAATTTGTTTAAATGATTATTTCATATAAGAAAGCATATGCATTCATATCAAGACATTTGTTTTTCTATCTGGTGCATCTAATGTTTGCCTGTATGCTGCAGCAGGTTTGACGAGAACTCTTTTTGGACCTGAACACGGAAGCACTACTACACTTGTCTGCTACTCTAAGGTAATAATATATTATCATTCTATAATAGTTTAACTATAATCTTTGCTATAACTACAAAAGAATAAACAAAAAAAGAGAGAAAAAAGAGGGAAGCAGTAAGAAACTAGTGGAATTTGGATTTCGGAGGTGGGAGTTTTGGGTAGGTAAAGGAGAAGGAAAGAGTTATCTTTATAGGTTTTGAAGTTTTAGGTAAGTGGGTATATATATGTAATATATATTTGCATATATGTTTATATATGTATAATAAGAGTAGTCTGAACTAGACTAATTAAGGAACAATAGTAGCAGCACACCAAATTATAGCAGCGCAGTGGCTGCTGAACCACAGCAGTACACTAGTTACTATGGAATAACCTAAAGCAACAACATGGAGAAACAGGTGATATAGCACATAAGCTTGCCACTAGAACGAAAGAGGCAACAACATAAAAACAACATGGTATGTTGGTATGTTGTGTGTGAGGATGTATATATAAGTAGAGATACAGGGGAAGAGAGACCTAAACAGAAGTACATACGCCAGACTTTTGCTTTGTGGCTATATCAGCTCAAGTCAGATATTTTCCATATGTTCATTTTCTTTTTTGATCATCCATTTTGGAAACTTTTTTACCAACATCTTTAATCAAGTGTATGTAATTTCAGTTTATAAGGTGTAGTTTGTAAGTCGGTATAAATCTCTATTGTTGCATATATGCCATTCATGTATATTAAATTGATGAAGCTTTTGTCTTTTCAGGAGCTTTTGTACACAACTAGCTTACAGGGGCAAAGAAAATACAAAGGTATGTAACAGAATTTGTTTAAATGATTATTTCATATAAGAAAGCATATGCATTCATGTCAAGACATTTGTTTATCTATTTGGTGCATCTAATGTTTGCCTGTATGCTGCAGCAGGTTTGACGAGAACTCTTTTTGGACCTGAACACGGAAGCACTACTACACTTGTCTGCTACACTTGTCTGCTACTCTAAGGTAATAATATATTATCATTCTATAATAGTTTAACTATAATCTTTGCTATAACTACAAAAGAATAAACGAAAAAAGAGAGAAAAAAGAGGGAAGCAGTAAGAAACTAGTGGAATTTGGATTTCGGAGGTGGGAGTTTTGGGTAGGTAAAGGAGAAGGAAAGAGTTATCTTTATAGGTTTTGAAGTTTTAGGTAAGTGGGTATATATATATGTAATATATATTTGCATATATGTTTATATATGTATAATAAGAGTAGTCTGAACTAGACTAATTAAGGAACAATAGTATCAGCACACCAAATTATAGCAGCGCAGTGGCTGCTGAACCACAGCAGTACACTAGTTACTATGGAATAACCTAAAGCAACAACATGGAGAAACAGGTGATATAGCACATAAGCTTGCCACTAGAACGAAAGAGGCAACAACATAAAAACAACCCAAACTCCAGTCGATGGCATTCCCACACTACTACCAAACAACTAGCCATTTAAGTAGCAATTTCTATTTATGTATCGGAAACAACATTAAGCAACATACGAGCTGCTATTTCTACTTATGGATTGGTTCACTAATAGAACCAAAAATCAACAGCATTAAGCAGCAGATGACGGGTACAATAGCACAAAAATGCTGCAATTTCTATTTATAGATTGATTTATGGGCTGACAAACACATGAGAAACTATTTTGAAATATAATAATTCTTTTTACTTGGTTTTGCTTGAATGAGTTGTGATGGTGGTGGTTATTGATTACATAATGTAAGGTAAAGATTGTTCCTAGGAGAGAGGTTAAGTGGAATTTTTGTAATGTAGAATTCACTGTTAATGCAAGTTAAAGATTGTGTAAGAAGAAGGAGATTCAATTGGTTGGAATTGATTCAATGTTGATATTTGCAAGTAAGAAGAAGTTTTGTTAGAATTTGTTCTTGTGCTTTAACTGAATGATATTGTATTGATGCAATTTTGTTCATTAGTTTTTGAGTAAACAGGTTTAGCAAAAACAACAACAGCTTGGACCGGAACAAAGGCACATGGCTCTGCCAGCTACTTTAAGGTATTAATATCTTCTTATCATTCTATGAATTTTCAATTTTAATATTTGATATAACTGCAAAAATAGGAAAAAGGGATGGAGGTAGTAAGAAAGTATTGGAATTTGAATTCGGAGGTTGGAGTTTTGGAGAAGGAGAGGAGGGGCTGGGTAGTTTTAGGTGGGAGATTATTATTTTTATAGATTCTAAATATATATATATTATATATTTATATTTATTATAAATATCTAATTATATAAATATATATTATTTATAAATTTGTTTATATTTAAATTTATGATAAATATCTAATTATATGTTTTAATATACAATAAGAGTACTACGAACTAGCAACAATAAAGTAGTAGCACATTAGCCTAGGATCTACATAAAGCAAACATCATGGACCAACAGGTAACATGACACACAAGCTTGCTACCATAACCAAATAGCGACAGCCAACTTTGCCCAACTACATTAAGCAATAGGTTATTTCAAACAACCCCATAAAGCAACAACATAAAGCAACATGTGATTGTGCAACACTACAAATGGTGTTATGGTTTGGTTTATGGTTGTGTATGAGTTGTTTAACATATGGGCAATGTGTACTTCTACAGTATGGTTTGAAGTGTGGTAATTAGTTTTCTTTGTTATGATTGGATGTGTTGTGTTGGTTGTGGTTATTTAGTAAATTAACTATAATCATTACGTGGTACGAATTTTGGATGAAGCTTTCATGTATCTATTATTTTTTGTATTTAGCGTCGTTGTGTTTAGTGAATATTTTTGTAATGTATATAACTCACTCTTAGTGTAAGGTGAACATTGTGCCAATGAGGGAGAGGTTAATTGAAAATTTTGAAATGTACAATTCAAAGTTAATATAAGCAGAAAATTGGAAGCAGATAGAGATTCGATTGGCTGGAATTAATTCAATGGCTAATATTTGGAAGCATGGAGAATTTTTTGCACAATAGGTATTATTATTAAAATTAGATTTTTTTCCTTTAGTGCTTTGACTGAATGATATAGTATTGATGCGAGTTCATTAACTTTTAGGAATATTTTTACAGGTGGTTATACTGATTGTTGGCAAGCTTGCCCAATTTAAAATTATTTTGTTCCAATGGGGAATGAGGTACTACTTAGTTAACTTATTAGTTTTTTAACATTTGTAAATATTCAAATTGAGTAAACAGGTTAACAGCTTGGACCGGAACATGGAAGTAATTAGCACATGGCTCATCCCCCTACTTTAAGGTATTAATATCTTCTTATGTTTCTATGAATTTTCAATTTTAATATATGATATAACTGCAAAAATAGGAAAAAGGGATGGAGGTAGTATGTCAGTATTGGAATTTGAATTCGGATGTTGGAGTTTTGGAGAAGGGGAGGAGGGGCTGGGTAGTTCTAGGTAGGAGATTATTATTTTTATAGGTTCTAAATATATATATATATATAGTATATATTTATATTTATTATATATATCTAATTATATAAATATATACGATTTATAAATATGTTTATATTTAAATTTATGATTAATATGTAAATATATGTTTTTATATATTCAATAAAGTAATTACACATTAGCCTAGGATCTACATAAAGCAAACATCAAGGAGTTGTTAACATGACACAGAAGCTTTCTACCAGAGCCAAATAACAACAGCCAACTTGCAACTTTGCATAACTACATTAAGCAATAGGTTATTTCAAACAACCCCATAAAGTAACAACATAAAGCAACATGTGATTGCACTACAACACTACAAATAGAATTATTTCTATTATGGTTTGGTTTATGGTTGTGTATGAGTTGTTTAACATATGGGCAATGTGTACTTCTACAGTATGGTTTGAAGTGTGTTAATTAGTTTTCTTTGTTATGCATGGATGTGTTGTGTTGGTTGTGGTTATTTAATAAACTAACTAGTTTGGACGAGGCTTTCATGTATCTATTATTTTTTGTATTTAACGTGGTTGTGTTAAGTGAATATTTTTGTAATGTACAACTCACTCTTATTGTAAGGTGCACATTGTGCCAATGATCGAGGGAGAGGTTAATTGAAAATTTTAAAATGTACTATTCACTGTTAATGTAAGCTGAAGATTGGAAGCAGATAGAGATTCGATTGGCTGGAATTAATTCAGTGCTAATATTTGGAAGCATGAAGAATTTTTTGCACCAGAGGTATTATTATTAAAATTAGAAATTTTCCTTTAGTGCTTTGACTGAATGATATAGTAATGATGCACGTTAATTAACTTTTGGGAATATTTTTACAGGTTGTTATACTGATTGTTGGCAAGCTTGCTCAATTTAAAATTATTTTGTTCCTCTGGGGAATGAGGTACTACTTAATTAACTTATTAGTTTTTTAACACTTGTAAATATTCAAATTGAGTAAACAGGTTTAGCAAAAACAACTACAGCTTGGACTGGAACATGGAAATACTAATGCACGTGGCTCCGCCCGCTACTTTAAGGTATTAATATCTTCCTACCATTCTATGAATTTTCAATTTTAATATATGATATAATTGCAAAAATAGGAAAAAGGGATGGAGGTAGTAAGAAAGTATTGGAATTTGAATTCGGAGGTTGGTGTTTTGGAGAAGGAGAGGAGGGGCTGGGTAGTTCTAGGTAGGAGATTATTTTTTTTATAGGTTCTAAATATATATATATATAGTAAATATTTATATTTATTTTAAATATCTAATTATATAAATATATACTATTTATAAATATGTTTCTATTTAAATTTATGATAAATATCTAAATATATGTTTTATATACACTAAGAGTATTACGAAGCCTAGGATCTACATAAAGCAAACATCAAGGAGTTGGTTACATGTCATAGAAGCTTTCTACCAGAGCTAAATAACAACAGCCAACTTGCAACTTTGCATAACTACATTAAGCAATGGGTTATTTCAAACAACCCCATAAAGTAACAACATAAAGCGACATGTGATTGCATTACAACACTACAAATAGAGTTATTTCTATTATGGTTTGGTTTATGGTTGTGTATGAGTTGTTTAACATATGGGCAATGTGTACTTCTACAATATGGTTTGAAGTGTGTTGATTAGTTTTCTTTGTTATGCATGGATGTGTTGTGTTGGTTGTGGTTATTTAATAAACTAACTATTTTGGATGAGGCTTTCATGTATCTATTATTTTTTGTATTTAACGTGGTTGTGTTAAGTGAATATTTTTGTAATGTACAACTCACTCTTAGTGTAAGGTGCACATTGTGCCAATGATCGAGAGAGAGGTTAATTGAAAATTTTGAAATGTACAATTCACTGTTAATGTAAGCTGAAGATTGGAAGTAGATAGAGATTCGATTGGCTGGAATTAATTCAGTGCTAATATTTGGAAGCATGGAGAATTTTTTGCACCAGAGGTATTATTATTAAAATTAGAAATTTTCCTTTTGTGCTTTGACTGAATGATATAGTAATGATGCGAGTTAATTAACTTTTGGGAATATTTTTACAGGTTGTTATACTGATTGTTGGCAAGCTTGCTCAATTTAAAATTATTTTGTTCCACTGGGAAATGAGGTACTACTTAGTTAACTTATTAGTTTTTTAACACTTGTAAATATTCAAATTGAGTAAACAGGTTTAGCAAAAACAACAACAGCTTGGACCGGAACATGGAAATACTAAAGCACATGGCTCCGCCCGCTACTTTAAGGTATTAATATATTCTTACCATTCTATGAATTTTCAATTTTAATTTTAATATATGATATAACTGCAAAAATAGGAAAAAGGGATGGAGGTAGTAAGAAAGTATTGGAATTTGAATTTGGAGGTTGGGGTTTTGGAGAAGGAGATGAGGGGCTGGGTAGTTCTAGGTAGGAGATTATTGGGTAGTTCTAGGTAGGAGATTATTATTTTTATAGGTTCTAAATATATATATATATATATATATATATATTATATATTTATATTTATTATAAATATATACTATTTATAAATATGTTTATATTTAAATTTATGATAATATCTAAATATATGTTTTATATACAATAAGAGTGGTACAAACTAGCAACAATAAAGTAGTAGCACATTAGCCTAGGATCTACATAAAGCAAATATCATGGAGCAACAGGTAACATGACACAGAAGCTAGCTACCAGAGCCAACATGCAACTTTGCACAACTACATTAAGCAATAGGTTATTTCAAGCAACCCCATAAAGCAACAACATAAAGTAACATGTGATTGATCTAGAACACTACAAATGGTGTTATATCTATATTATGGTTTGGTTTATGGTTGTGTTGTTTAACATATGGGCAATGTGTAGTTCTACAATATTGTTTGAAGTGTGGTACTTAGTTTTCTTTGTTATGCTTGGATGCGTTGTGTTGGTTGTGGTTATTTAATAAACTAACTATAATCATTACGTGGTACGAATTTTGGATGAGGCTTTCATGTATCTATTATTTTTTTTATTTAACGTGGTTGTGTTAAGTGAATATTTTTGTAATGTACAACTCACTCTTAGTGTAAGGTGCACATTGTGCCAATGATCGAGAGAGAGGTTAATTGAAAATTTTGAAATGTACAATTCACTGTTAATGTAAGCTGAAGATTGGAAGCAGATAGAGATTCGATTGGCTGGAATTAATTTAGTGCTAATATTTGGAAACATGGAGAATTTTTTGCACCAGAGGTATTACTATTAAAATTAGAAATTTTCCTTTACTGCTTTGAATGAATGATATAGTAATGATGCGAGTTAATTAACTTTTGGGAATATTTTTACAGGTTGTTATACTGATTGCTAGCAAGCTTGCTCAATTTAAAATTATTTTGTTCCACTGGGGAATGAGAGGTACTACTTAGTTAACTTATTAGTTTTTTTAACACTTGTAAATATTCAAATTGAGTAAACAGGTTTAGCCAAAACAACAGCAGCTTGGACCGGAACATGGAAATACTAATGCACATGGCTCCGCCCGCTACTTTAAGGTATTAATATCTTCTTACCATTCTATGAATTTTCAATTTTAATATTTGATATAACTGCAAAAATAGGAAAAAGATATGAAGGTAGTTAGAAAGTATTGGAATTTGAATTCGGAGGTTGGGGTTTTGGAGAAGGAGGGGAGGGGATGGGTAGTTCTAAGTAAGAGATTATTGGGTAGTTCTAGGTAGGAGATTATTATTTTTATAGGTTCTAAATATATATATATATAGTATATATTTATATTTATTATAAATATATACTATTTATAAATATGTTTATATCTAAATTTATGATAAATATCTAAATATATGTTTTTATATATAATAAGAGTGGTACAAACTAGCAACAATAAAGTAGTAGCACATTAGCCTAGGATCTACATAAAGCAAATATCATGGAGCAACAGGTAACATGACACAGAAGCTTGCTACCAGAGCCAACATGCAACTTTGCACAACTACATTAAGCAATACGTTATTTCAAGCAACCCCATAAAGCAACAACATAAAGCAACATGTGATTGATCTACAACACTACAAATGGTGTTATTTCTATATTATGGTTTGGTTTATGGTTGTGTTGTTTAACATATGGGCAATGTGTAGTTCTACAATATTGTTTGAAGTGTGGTAATTAGTTTTCTTTGTTATGCTTGGATGCGTTGTGTTGGTTGTGGTTATTTAATAAACTAACTATAATCATTACGTGGTACGAATTTTGGATGAGGCTTTCATGTATCTATTATTTTTTTTATTTAACGTGGTTGTGTTAAGTGAATATTTTTGTAATGTACAACTCACTCTTCGTGTAAGGTGCACATTGTGCCAATGATCGAGAGAGAGGTTAATTGAAAATTTTGAAATGTACAATTCACTGTTAATGTAAGCTGAAGATTGGAAGCAGATAGAGATTTGATTGGCTGGAATTAATTTAGTGCTAATATTTGGAAACATGGAGAATTTTTTGCACCTGAGGTATTACTTTTAAAATTAGAAATTTTCCTTTAGCTGCTTTGAATGAATGATATAGTAATGATGCGAGTTAATTAACTTTTGGGAATATTTTTACAGGTTATACTGATTGCTAGCAAGCTTGCTCAATTTAAAATTATTTTGTTCCACTGGGGAATGAGAGGTACTACTTAGTTAACTTATTAGTTTTTTAACACTTGTAAATATTCAAATTGAGTAAACAGGTTTAGCAAAAACAACAACAGCTTGGACCGGAACATGGAAATACTAATGCACATGGCTCCGCCCGCTACTTTAAGGTATTAATATCTTCTTACCATTCTATGAATTTTCAATTTTAATTATATATGATATAACTGCAAAAATAGGAAAAAGGGATGGAAGGTAGTTAAGAAAGTATTGGAATTTGAATTCGGAGGTTGGGGTTTTGGAGAAGGAGGGGAGGGGATGGGTAGTTCTAAGTAAGAGATTATTGGGTAGTTCTAGGTAGGAGATTATTATTTTTATAGGTTCTAAATATATATATATATATATATAGTATATATTTATATTTATTATAAATATATACTATTTATAAATATGTTTATATCTAAATTTATGATAAATATCTAAATATATGTTTTTATATACAATAAGAGTGGTACAAACTAGCAACAATAAAGTAGTAGCACCTTAGCCTAGGATCTACATAAAGCAAATATCATGGAGCAACAGGTAACATGACACAGAAGCTTGCTACCAGAGCCAACATGCAACTTTGCACAACTACATTAAGCAATAGGTTATTTCAAGCAACCCCATAAAGCAACAACATAAAGCAACATGTGATTGATCTAGAACACTACAAATGGTGTTATTTCTATATTATGGTTTGGTTTATGGTTGTGTTGTTTAACATATGGGCAATGTGTAGTTCTACAATATTGTTTGAAGTGTGGTAATTAGTTTTCTTTGTTATGCTTGGATGCGTTGTGTTGGTTGTGGTTATTTAATAAACTAACTATAATCATTACGTGGTACGAATTTTGGATGAGGCTTTCATGTATCTATTATTTTTTTTATTTAACGTGGTTGTGTTAAGTGAATATTTTTGTAATGTACAACTCACTCTTAGTGTAAGGTGCACATTGTGCCAATGATCGAGAGAGAGGTTAATTGAAAATTTTGAAATGTACAATTCACTGTTAATGTAAGCTGAAGATTGGAAGCAGATAGAGATTCGATTGGCTGGAATTAATTTAGTGCTAATATTTGGAAACATGGAGAATTTTTTGCACCTGAGGTATTACTTTTAAAATTAGAAATTTTCCTTTACTGCTTTGAATGAATGATATAGTAATGATGCGAGTTAATTAACTTTTGGGAATATTTTTACAGGTTGTTATACTGATTGCTAGCAAGCTTGCTCAATTTAAAATTATTTTGTTCCACTGGGGAATGAGAGGTACTACTTAGTTAACTTATTAGTTTTTTAACACTTGTAAATATTCAAATTGAGTAAACAGGTTTAGCAAAAACAACAACAGCTTGGACCGGAACATGGAAATACTAATGCACATGGCTCCGCCCGCTACTTTAAGGTATTAATATCTTCTTACCATTCTATGAATTTTCAATTTTAATATTTGATATAACTGCAAAAATAGGAAAAAGATATGAAGGTAGTTAGAAAGTATTGGAATTTGAATTCGGAGGTTGGGGTTTTGGAAAAGGAGAGGAGGGGATGGGTAGTTCTAAGTAGGAGATTTTTGGGTAGTTCTAGGTAGGAGATTATTATTTTTATAGGTTCTAAATATATATATATATAGTATATATTTATATTTATTATAAATATATACTATTTATAAATATGTTTATATTTAAATTTATGATAAATATCTAAATATATGTTTTTATATACAATAAGAGTAGTACAAACTAACAACAATAAAGTAGTAGCACATTAGCCTAGGATCTACATAAAGCAAATATCATGGAGCAACAGGTAACATGACACAGAAGCTTGCTACCAGAGCCAACATGCAACTTTGCACAACTACATTAAGCAATAGGTTATTTCAAGCGACCCCATAAAGCAACAACATAAAGCAACATGTGATTGCATCTAGAACACTACAAATGGAGTTATTTCTATTATGGTTTGGTTTATGGTTGTGTATGAGTTGTTAACATATGGGCAATGTGTAGTTCTACAGTATGGTTTGAAGTGTGGTAATTAGTTTTCTTTGTTATGCTTGGATGCGTTGTGTTGGTTGTGGTTATTTAATAAACTAACTATAATCATTACGTGGTACAATTTGGATGAGGCTTTCATGTATCTATTATTTTTTGTATTTAACGTGGTTGTGTTAAGTGAATATTTTTGTAATGTACAACTCACTCTTAGTGTAAGGTGCACATTGTGCCAATGATCGAGAGAGAGGTTAATTGAAAATTTTGAAATGTACAATTCACTGTTAATGTAAGCTGAAGATTGGAAGCAGATAGAGATTCGATTGGCTGGAATTAATTTATTGCTAATATTTGGAAGCATGGAGAATTTTTTTGCACCGAGGTATTACTATTAAAATTAGAAATTTTCCTTTACTGCTTTGAATGAATGATATAGTAATGATGCGAGTTAATTAACTTTTGGGAATATTTTTACAGGTTGTTATACTGATTGCTAGCAAGCTTGCTCAATTTAAAATTATTTTGTTCCACTGGGGAATGAGAGGTACTACTTAGTTAACTTATTAGTTTTTTAACACTTGTAAATATTCAAATTGAGTAAACAGGTTTAGCAAAAACAACAACAGCTTGGACCGGAACATGGAAATACTAATGCACATGGCTCCGCCCGCTACTTTAAGGTATTAATATCTTCTTACCATTCTATGAATTTTCAATTTTAATATTTGATATAACTGCAAAAATAGGAAAAAGATATGATGGTAGTTAGAAATTATTGGAATTTGAATTCGGAGGTTGGGGTTTTGGAGAAGGAGAGGAGGGGATGGGTAGTTCTAAGTAGGAGATTATTGGGTAGTTCTAGGTAGGAGATTATTATTTTTATAGGTTCTAAATATATATATATATATATATATAGTATATATTTATATTTATTATAAATATATACTATTTATATATATGTTTATATTTAAATTTATGATAAATATCTAAATATATGTTTTTATATACAATAATAGTAGTACAAACTAGCAACAATAAAGTAGTAGCACATTAGCCTAGGATCTACATAAAGCAAATATCATGGAGCAACAGGTAACATGACACAGAAGCTTGCTACCAGAGCCAACATTCAACTTTGCACAACTACATTAAGCAATAGGTTATTTCAAGCAACCCCATAAAGCAACAACATAAAGCAACATGTGATTGATCTAGAACACTACAAATGGTGTTATATCTATATTATGGTTTGGTTTATGGTTGTGTTGTTTAACATATGGGCAATGTGTAGTTCTACAATATTGTTTGAAGTGTGGTAATTAGTTTTCTTTGTTATGCTTGGATGCGTTGTGTTGGTTGTGGTTATTTAATAAACTAACTATAATCATTACGTGGTACGAATTTTGGATGAGGCTTTCATGTATCTATTATTTTTTTTATTTAACGTGGTTGTGTTAAGTGAATATTTTTGTAATGTACAACTCACTCTTAGTGTAAGGTGCACATTGTGCCAATGATCGAGAGAGAGGTTAATTGAAAATTTTGAAATGTACAATTCACTGTTAATGTAAGCTGAAGATTGGAAGCAGATAGAGATTCGATTGGCTGGAATTAATTTAGTGCTAATATTTGGAAGCATGGAGAATTTTTTGCACCAGAGGTATTACTTTTAAAATTAGAAATTTTCCTTTACTGCTTTGAATGAATGATATAGTAATGATGCGAGTTAATTAACTTTTGGGAATATTTTTACAGGTTGTTATACTGATTGCTAGCAAGCTTGCTCAATTTAAAATTATTTTGTTCCACTGGGGAATGAGAGGTACTACTTAGTTAACTTATTAGTTTTTTAACACTTGTAAATATTCAAATTGAGTAAACAGGTTTAGCAAAAACAACAACAGCTTGGACCGGAACATGGAAATACTAATGCACATGGCTCCGCCCGCTACTTTAAGGTATTAATATCTTCTTACCATTCTATGAATTTTCAATTTTAATTTTAATATATGATATAACTGCAAAAATAGGAAAAAGGGATGGAGGTAGTAAGAAAGTATTGGAATTTGAATTTGGAGGTTGGGGTTTTGGAGAAGGAGAGGAGGGGCTGGGTAGTTCTAGGTAGGAGATTATTGGGTAGTTCTAGGTAGGAGATTATTATTTTTATAGGTTCTAAATATATATATATAGTATATATTTATATTTATTATAAATATCTAATTATATAAATATATACTATTTATAAATATGTTTATATTTAAATTTATGATAAATATCTAAATATATGTTTTTATATACAATAAGAGTAGTACGAAGCCTAGGATCTACATAAAGCAAACATCAAGGAGTTGGTACCAGAGCCAAATAACAACAGCCAACTTGCAACTTTGCATAACTACATTAAGCAATAGGTTATTTCAAACAACCCCATAAAGTAACAACATAAAGCAACGATTGCACTACAACACTACAAATGGAGTTATTTCTATTATGGTTTGGTGTATGGCTGTGTATGAGTTGTTTAACATATGGGCAATGTGTAGTTCTACAATATTGTTTGAAGTGTGGTAATTAGTTTTCTTTGTTATGCTTGGATGCGTTGTGTTGGTTGTGGTTATTTAATAAACTAACTATAATCATTACGTGGTACGAATTTTGGATGAGGCTTTCATGTATCTATTATTTTTTTTAATTAAGTGGTTGTGTTAAGTGAATATTTTTGTAATGTACAACTCACTCTTAGTGTAAGGTGCACATTGTGCCAATGATCGAGAGAGAGGTTAATTGAAAATTTTGAAATGTACAATTCACTGTTAATGTAAGCTGAAGATTGGAAGCAGATAGAGATTCGATTGGCTGGAATTAATTTATTGCTAATATTTGGAAGCATGGAGAATTTTTTTGCACCGAGGTATTACTATTAAAATTAGAAATTTTCCTTTACTGCTTTGAATGAATGATATAGTAATGATGCGAGTTAATTAACTTTTGGGAATATTTTTACAGGTTGTTATACTGATTGCTAGCAAGCTTGCTCAATTTAAAATTATTTTGTTCCACTGGGGAATGAGAGGTACTACTTAGTTAACTTATTAGTTTTTTAACACTTGTAAATATTCAAATTGAGTAAACAGGTTTAGCAAAAACAACAACAGCTTGGACCGGAACATGGAAATACTAATGCACATGGCTCCGCCCGCTACTTTAAGGTATTAATATCTTCTTACCATTCTATGAATTTTCAATTTTAATATTTGATATAACTGCAAAAATAGGAAAAAGATATGAAGGTAGTTAGAAAGTATTGGAATTTGAATTCGGAGGTTGGGGTTTTGGAGAAGGAGAGGAGGGGATGGGTAGTTCTAAGTAGGAGATTATTGGGTAGTTCTAGGTAGGAGATTATTATTTTTATAGGTTCTAAATATATATATATATATATATATTATATAATATATAGTATATAAATATATACTATTTATAAATATGTTTATATTTAAATTTATGATAAATATCTAAATATATGTTTTTATATACAATAAGAGTAGTACAAACTACACAATAAAGTAGTAACATTAGCCTAGGATCTACATAAGCAAATATCATGGAGCAACAGGTAACATGACACAGAAGCTTGCTACCAGAGCCAACATGCAACTTTGCACAACTACATTAACAATAGGTTATTTCAAGCAACCCCATAAAGCAACAACATAAGCAACAGGTGATGATCTAGTGAACACTACAAATGGTGTTATTTCTATATATGGTTTGGTTTATGGTTGTGTTGTTTAACATTGGGCAATGTGTAGTTCTACAATATTGTTTGAAGTGTGGTAATAGTTTTCTTTGTTATGCTTGGATGCGTTGTGTTGGTTGTGGTTATTTAATAAACTAACTATAATCATTACGTGGTACGAATTTTGGATGAGGCTTTCATGTATCTATTATTTTTTTAATTAAGTGGTTGTGTTAAGTGAATTTTTGTAATGTACAACTCACTCTTAGTGTAAGGTGCACATTGTGCCAATGATCGAGAGAGAGGTTAATTGAAAATTTTGAAATGTACAATTCACTGTTAATGTAAGCTGAAGATTGGAAGCAGATAGAGATTCGATTGGCTGGAATTAATTTAGTGCTAATATTTGGAAGCATGGAGAATTTTTTGCACCAGAGGTATTACTATTAAAATTAGAAATTTTCCTTTAGTGCTTTGAATGAATGATATAGTAATGATGCGAGTTAATTAACTTTTGGGAATATTTTTACAGGTTGTTATACTGATTGCTAGCAAGCTTGCTCAATTTAAAATTATTTTGTTCCACTGGGGAATGAGAGGTACTACTTAGTTAACTTATTAGTTTTTTAACACTTGTAAATATTCAAATTGAGTAAACAGGTTTAGCAAAAACAACAACAGCTTGGACCGGAACATGGAAATACTAATGCACATGGCTCCGCCCGCTACTTTAAGGTATTAATATCTTCTTACCATTCTATGAATTTTCAATTTTAATTTAATATATGATATAACTGCAAAAATAGGAAAAAGGGATGGAGGTAGTAAGAAAGTATTGGAATTTGAATTTGGAGGTTGGGGTTTTGGAGAAGGAGGGGAGGGGCTGGGTAGTTATAGGTAGGAGATTATTGGGTAGTTCTAGGTAGGAAATTTGAATTTTATAGGTTCTAAATATATATATATATAGTATATATTTATATTTATTATAAATATCTAATTATATAAATATATACTATTTATAAATATGTTTATATTTAAATTTATGACAAATATCTAAATATATGTTTTATATACAATAAGAGTAGTACGAAGCCTGGGATCTACATAAAGCAAACATCAAGGAGTTGGTACCAGAGCCAAATAACAACAGCCAACTTGCAACTTTGCATAACTACATTAAGCAATAGTTATTTCAACAACCCCATAAAGTAACAACATAAAGCAACGATTGCACTACAACACTACAAATGGAGTTATTTCTATTATGATTTGGTGTATGGTTGTGTATGAGTTGTTAACATATGGGCAATGTGTACTTCTACAGTATGGTTTGAAGTGTGGTAATTAGTTTTCTTTGTTATGCTTGGATGCGTTGTGTTGGTTGTGGTTATTTAATAAACTAACTATAATCATTACGTGGTACGAATTTTGGATGAGGCTTTCATGTATCTATTATTTTTTTTAATTAAGTGGTTGTGTTAAGTGAATATTTTTGTAATGTACAACTCACTCTTAGTGTAAGGTGCACATTGTGCCAATGATCGAGAGAGAGGTTAATTGAAAATTTTGAAATGTACAATTCACTGTTAATGTAAGCTGAAGATTGGAAGCAGATAGAGATTCGATTGGCTGGAATTAATTTATTGCTAATATTTGGAAGCATGGAGAATTTTTTTGCACCGAGGTATTACTATTAAAATTAGAAATTTTCCTTTACTGCTTTGAATGAATGATATAGTAATGATGCGAGTTAATTAACTTTTGGGAATATTTTTACAGGTTGTTATACTGATTGCTAGCAAGCTTGCTCAATTTAAAATTATTTTGTTCCACTGGGGAATGAGAGGTACTACTTAGTTAACTTATTAGTTTTTTTAACACTTGTAAATATTCAAATTGAGTAAACAGGTTTAGCAAAAACAACAGCAGCTTGGACCGGAACATGGAAATACTAATGCACATGGCTCCGCCCGCTACTTTAAGGTATTAATATCTTCTTACCATTCTATGAATTTTCAATTTTAATATTTGATATAACTGCAAAAATAGGAAAAAGATATGAAGGTAGTTAGAAAGGTATTGGAATTTGAATTCGGAGGTTGGGGTTTTGGAGAAGGAGAGGAGGGGATGGGTAGTTCTAAGTAGGAGATTATTGGGTAGTTCTAGGTAGGAGATTATTATTTTTATAGGTTCTAAATATATATATATATATATAGTATATAAATATATACTATTTATAAATATGTTTATATTTAAATTTATGATAAATATCTAAATATATGTTTTTATATACAATAAGAGTAGTACAAACTAGCAACAATAAAGTAGTAGCACATTAGCCTAGGATCTACATAAAGCAAACATCAAGGAGTTGGTACCAGAGCCAAATAACAACAGCCAACTTGCAACTTTGCATAACTACATTAAGCAATAGGTTATTTCAAACAACCCCATAAAGTAACAACATAAAGCAACGATTGCACTACAACACTACAAATGGAGTTATTTCTATTATGGTTTGGTGTATGGTTGTGTATGAGTTGTTTAACATATGGGCAATGTGTACTTCTACAGTATGGTTTGAAGTGTGTTAATTAGTTTTCTTTGTTATGCATGGATGTGTTGTGTTGGTTGTGGTTATTTAATAAACTAACTATTTTGGATGAGGCTTTCATGTATCTATTATTTTTTGTATTTAACGTGGTTGTGTTAAGTGAATATTTTTGTAATGTACAACTCACTCTTAGTGTAAGGTGCACATTGTGCCAATGAGGGAGAGGTTAATTGAAAATTTTGAAATGTACAATTCACTGTTAATGTAAGCTGAAGATTGGAAGCAGATAGAGATTCGATTGGCTGGAATTAATTTAGTGCTAATATTTGGAAACATGGAGAATTTTTTGCACCAGAGGTATTACTTTTAAAATTAGAAATTTTCCTTTACTGCTTTGAATGAATGATATAGTAATGATGCGAGTTAATTAACTTTTGGGAATATTTTTACAGGTTGTTATACTGATTGCTAGCAAGCTTGCTCAATTTAAAATTATTTTGTTCCACTGGGGAATGAGAGGTACTACTTAGTTAACTTATTAGTTTTTTTAACACTTGTAAATATTCAAATTGAGTAAACAGGTTTAGCAAAAACAACAACAGCTTGGACCGGAACATGGAAATACTAATGCACATGGCTCCGCCCGCTACTTTAAGGTATTAATATCTTCTTACCATTCTATGAATTTTCAATTTTAATTATATATGATATAACTGCAAAAATAGGAAAAAGGGATGGAGGTAGTTAGAAAGTATTGGAATTTGAATTTGGAGGTTGGGGTTTTGGAGAAGGAGAGGAGGGGCTGGGTAGTTCTAGGTAGGAGATTATTGGGTAGTTCTAGGTAGGAGATTATTATTTTTATAGGTTCTAAATATATATATATAGTATATATTTATATTTATTATAAATATCTAATTATATAAATATATACTATTTATAAATATGTTTATATTTAAATTTATGATAAATATCTAAATATATGTTTTTATATACAATAAGAGTAGTACGAAGCCTAGGATCTACATAAAGCAAACATCAAGGAGTTGGTACCAGAGCCAAATAACAACAGCCAACTTGCAACTTTGCATAACTACATTAAGCAATATGTTATTTCAAACAACCCCATAAAGTAACAACATAAAGCAACGATTGCACTACAACACTACAAATGGAGTTATTTCTATTATGGTTTGGTGTATGGTTGTGTATGAGTTGTTTAACATATGGGCAATGTGTACTTCTACAGTATGGTTTGAAGTGTGTTAATTAGTTTTCTTTGTTATGCTTGGATGCGTTGTGTTGGTTGTGGTTATTTAATAAACTAACTATATTACGTGGTACGAATTTTGGATGAGGCTTTCATGTATCTATTATTTTTTTTAATTAACGTGGTTGTGTTAAGTGAATATTTTTGTAATGTACAACTCACTCTTAGTGTAAGGTGCACATTGTGCCAATGATCGAGAGAGAGGTTAATTGAAAATTTTGAAATGTACAATTCACTGTTAATGTAAGCTGAAGATTGGAAGCAGATAGAGATTCGATTGGCTGGAATTAATTTAGTGCTAATATTTTTAAGCATGGAGAATTTTTTGCACCGAGGTATTACTATTAAAATTAGAAATTTTTCTTTACTGCTTTGAATGAATGATATAGTAATGATGCGAGTTAATTAACTTTTGGGAATATTTTTACAGGTTGTTATACTGATTGCTAGCAAGCTTGCTCAATTTAAAATTATTTTGTTCCACTGGGGAATTAGAGGTACTACTTAGTTAACTTATTAGTTTTTTTAACACTTGTAAATATTCAAATTGAGTAAACAGGTTTAGCAAAAACAACAACAGCTTGGACCGGAACATGGAAATACTAATGCACATGGCTCCGCCCGCTACTTTAAGGTATTAATATCTTCTTACCATTCTATGAATTTTCAATTTAATATTTGATATAACTGCAAAAATAGGAAAAAGATATAAGGTAGTTAGAAGGTATTGGAATTTGAATTCGGAGGTTGGGGTTTGGAGAAGGAGAGGAGGGGATGGGTAGTTCTAAGTAGGAGATTATTGGGTAGTTCTAGGTAGGAGATTATTATTTTTATAGGTTCTAAATATATATATATATAGTATATAAATATATACTATTTATAAATATGTTTATATTTAAATTTATGATAAATATCTAAATATATGTTTTTATATACAATAAGAGTAGTACAAACTAGCAACAATAAAGTAGTAGCACATTAGCCTAGGATCTACAATAAAGCAAATATCATGGAGCAACAGGTACCAGAGCCAAATAACAACAGCCAACTTGCAACTTTGCATAACTACATTAAGCAATAGGTTATTTCAAACAACCCCATAAAGTAACAACATAAAGCAACGATTGCACTACAACACTACAAATGGAGTTATTTCTATTATGGTTTGGTGTATGGTTGTGTATGAGTTGTTTAACATATGGGCAATGTGTACTTCTACAGTATGGTTTGAAGTGTGTTAATTAGTTTTCTTTGTTATGCATGGATGTGTTGTGTTGGTTGTGGTTATTTAATAAACTAACTATTTTGGATGAGGCTTTCATGTATCTATTATTTTTTGTATTTAACGTGGTTGTGTTAAGTGAATATTTTTGTAATGTACAACTCACTCTTAGTGTAAGGTGCACATTGTGCCAATGAGGGAGAGGTTAATTGAAAATTTTGAAATGTACAATTCACTGTTAATGTAAGCTGAAGATTGGAAGCAGATAGAGATTCGATTGGCTGGAATTAATTTAGTGCTAATATTTGGAAGCATGGAGAATTTTTTGCACCAGAGGTATTACTATTAAAATTAGAAATTTTCCTTTAGTGCTTTGAATGAATGATATAGTAATGATGCGAGTTAATTAACTTTTGGGAATATTTTTACAGGTTGTTATACTGATTGCTAGCAAGCTTGCTCAATTTAAAATTATTTTGTTCCACTGGGGAATGAGAGGTACTACTTAGTTAACTTATTAGTTTTTTAACACTTGTAAATATTCAAATTGAGTAAACAGGTTTAGCAAAAACAACAACAGCTTGGACCGGAACATGGAAATACTAAAGCACATGGCTCCGCCCGCTACTTTAAGGTATTAATATCTTCTTACCATTCTATGAATTTTCAATTTTTAATATATGATATAACTGCAAAAATAGGAAAAAGGGATGGAGGTAGTAAGAAAGTATTGGAATTTGAATTTGGAGGTTGGGGTTTTGGAGAAGGAGAGGAGGGGCTGGGTAGTTCTAGGTAGGAGATTATTGGGTAGTTCTAGGTAGGAGATTATTATTTTTATAGGTTCTAAATATATATATATATAGTATATATTTATATTTATTATAAATATCTAATTATATAAATATATACTATTTATAAATATGTTTATATTTAAATTTATGATAAATATCTAAATATATGTTTTTATATACAATAAGAGTAGTACGAAGCCTAGGATCTACATAAAGCAAATATCATGGAGCAACAGGTAACATGACACAGAAGCTTGCTACCAGAGCCAACATGCAACTTTGCACAACTACATTAAGCAATAGGTTATTTCAAGCAACCCCATAAAGAAACAACATAAAGCAACATGTGATTGATCTAGAACACTACAAATGGTGTTATTTCTATATTATGGTTTGGTTTATGGTTGTGTTGTTTAACATATGGGCAATGTGTAGTTCTACAATATTGTTTGAAGTGTGGTAATTAGTTTTCTTTGTTATGCTTGGATGCGTTGTGTTGGTTGTGGTTATTTAATAAACTAACTATAATCATTACGTGGTACGAATTTTGGATGAGGCTTTCATGTATCTATTATTTTTTTTAATTAAGTGGTTGTGTTAAGTGAATATTTTTGTAATGTACAACTCACTCTTAGTGTAAGGTGCACATTGTGCCAATGATCGAGAGAGAGGTTAATTGAAAATTTTGAAATGTACAATTCACTGTTAATGTAAGCTGAAGATTGGAAGCAGATAGAGATTCGATTGGCTGGAATTAATTTAGTGCTAATATTTTTAAGCATGGAGAATTTTTTGCACCGAGGTATTACTATTAAAATTAGAAATTTTCCTTTAGTGCTTTGAATGAATGATATAGTAATGATGCGAGTTAATTAACTTTTGGGAATATTTTTACAGGTTGTTATACTGATTGCTAGCAAGCTTGCTCAATTTAAAATTATTTTGTTCCACTGGGGAATGAGAGGTACTACTTAGTTAACTTATTAGTTTTTTAACACTTGTAAATATTCAAATTGAGTAAACAGGTTTAGCAAAAACAACAACAGCTTGGACCGGAACATGGAAATACTAATGCACATGGCTCCGCCCGCTACTTTAAGGTATTAATATCTTCTTACCATTCTATGAATTTTCAATTTTAATATTTGATATAACTGCAAAAATAGGAAAAAGGATATGAGGTAGTTAGAAGGTATTGGAATTTGAATTCGGAGGTTGGGGTTTTGGAGAAGGAGAGGAGGGGATGGGTAGTTCTAAGTAGGAGATTATTGGGTAGTTCTAGGTAGGAGATTATTATTTTTATAGGTTCTAAATATATTATATATATATTTATATATATTTATAAATATACTATTTATAAATATGTTTATATTTAAATTTATGATAAATATCTAAATATATGTTTTTATATACAATAAGAGTAGTACAAACTAGCAACAATAAAGTAGTAGCACATTAGCCTAGGATCTACATAAAGCAAATATCATGGAGCAACAGGTAACATGACACAGAAGCTTGCTACCAGAGCCAACATGCAACTTTGCACAACTACATTAAGCAATAGGATATTTCAAGCAACCCCATAAAGCAACAACATAAAGCAACATGTGATTGATCTAGAACACTACAAATGGTGTTATTTCTATATTATGGTTTGGTTTATGGTTGTGTTGTTTAACATATGGGCAATGTGTAGTTCTACAATATTGTTTGAAGTGTGGTAATTAGTTTTCTTTGTTATGCTTGGATGCGTTGTGTTGGTTGTGGTTATTTAATAAACTAACTATAATCATTACGTGGTACGAATTTTGGATGAGGCTTTCATGTATCTATTATTTTTTTTAATTAAGTGGTTGTGTTAAGTGAATATTTTTGTAATGTACAACTCACTCTTAGTGTAAGGTGCACATTGTGCCAATGATCGAGAGAGAGGTTAATTGAAAATTTTGAAATGTACAATTCACTGTTAATGTAAGCTGAAGATTGGAAGCAGATAGAGATTCGATTGGCTGGAATTAATTTAGTGCTAATATTTTTTAAGCATGGAGAATTTTTTGCACCGAGGTATTACTATTAAAATTAGAAATTTTCCTTTACTGCTTTGAATGAATGATATAGTAATGATGCGAGTTAATTAACTTTTGGGAATATTTTTACAGGTTGTTATACTGATTGCTAGCAAGCTTGCTCAATTTAAAATTATTTTGTTCCACTGGGGAATTAGAGGTACTACTTAGTTAACTTATTAGTTTTTTTAACACTTGTAAATATTCAAATTGAGTAAACAGGTTTAGCAAAAACAACAACAGCTTGGACCGGAACATGGAAATACTAATGCACATGGCTCCGCCCGCTACTTTAAGGTATTAATATCTTCTTACCATTCTATGAATTTTCAATTTTAATATTTGATATAACTGCAAAAATAGGAAAAAGATATGAAGGTAGTTAGAAGGTATTGGAATTTGAATTCGGAGGTTGGGGTTTTGGAGAAGGAGAGGAGGGGATGGGTAGTTCTAAGTAGGAGATTATTGGGTAGTTCTAGGTAGGAGATTATTATTTTTATAGGTTCTAAATATATATATATATATATATATATATATATATAGTATATATTTATATTTATTATAAATATATACTATTTATAAATATGTTTATATTTAAATTTATGATAAATATCTAAATATATGTTTTTATATACAATAAGAGTAGTACAAACTAACAACAATAAAGTAGTAGCACATTAGCCTAGGATCTACATAAAGCAAATATCATGGAGCAACAGGTAACATGACACAGAAGCTTGCTACCAGAGCCAACATGCAACTTTGCACAACTACATTAAGCAATAGGTTATTTCAAGCAACCCCATAAAGCAACAACATAAAGCAACATGTGATTGATCTAGAACACTACAAATGGTGTTATTTCTATATTATGGTTTGGTTTATGGTTGTGTTGTTTAACATATGGGCAATGTGTAGTTCTACAATATTGTTTGAAGTGTGGTAATTAGTTTTCTTTGTTATGCTTGGATGCGTTGTGTTGGTTGTGGTTATTTAATAAACTAACTATAATCATTACGTGGTACGAATTTTGGATGAGGCTTTCATGTGTCTATTATTTTTTTTATTTAACGTGGTTGTGTTAAGTGAATATTTTTGTAATGTACAACTCACTCTTAGTGTAAGGTGCACATTATGCCAATAAGGGAGAGGTTAGTTGAAAATTTTGAAAATGTACAATTCAGTGTTAATGTAAGCTGAAGATTGGAAGCAGATAGATATTCGATTGGCTGGAATTAATTCAGTGCTAATATTTGGAAGCATGGAGAATTTTTTGCACCAGAGTTATTATTATTAAAATTAGAAATTTTCCTTTAGTGCTTTGACTGAATGATATAGTAATGATGCGAGTTAATTAACTTTTGGAAATATTTTTACAAGTGGTTATATTGATTGTTGGCAAGCTTGCTCAATTTAAAATTATTTTGTTTCACTGGGGAATGAGGTACTACTTAGTTAACTTATTAGTTTTTTTAACACTTGTAAATATTCAAATTGAGTTAACAGGTTTAGCAAAAACAACAACAGCTTGGACATACTAATGCACATGGCTCCGCCCGCTACTTTAAGGTATTAATATCTTCCTACCATTCTATGAATTTTCAATTTTAATATTTGATATAACTGCAAAAATAGGAAAAAGGGATGGAGGTAGTAAGAAAGTATTGGAATTTGAATTCGGAGGTTGGGGTTTTGGAGAAGGAGAGGAGGGCTGGGTAGTTCCGAGTAGGAGATTATTGGGTAGTTCTAGGTAGGAGATATATATTTATTATATATATATATTTATTATAAATATCATATTATATAAATATATACTATTTATAAATATGTTTATATTAAATTTATGATAAATTTCTAACTATGTTTTTATATACAATAAGAGTTGTACGAACTAGCAACAATAAAGTTACTGCACGTTAGCCTAGGATCTACATAAAGCAAACATCATGGAGCAACAGCCAACATGCAACTTTGCACAACTACATTAAGCAGTAGGTTATTTCAAACAACCCCATAAAGCAACAACATAAATGCAACATGTGATTGCACTACAACAATACAAATGGTGTTATTTTTATTATGGTTTGGTTTATGGTTGTGTATGAGTTGTTTAACATATGGGCAATGTGTAGTTCTACATTATGGTTTGAAGTGTGGTAATTAATTTTCTTTGTTATGCTTGGATGAAAAAATGTTGTTTAATAATTATTTTTTTCAAAATGTCTGAATAACATGTTTTTACTATTTTAACTCTTGAAAAAAAAACACAGTCTTCTTCTTCTCCCTCCTCCCCCATCCCCGCCCCACCCCACCCCACCCCACCCCAGATCATATGCACCATAAGAAATACTTAGCAGAGAGAGAGCAAACAAAATTAATCAACAACCATCAAAAATACTAGTACCATATGATTTAATTAGAGTTAGTAAACTGAATCTAGTAGCAATATGGAGTAAATAGATTAGTAATTAGAGACCTGAGATGAAAGATAAAGTATAGAGGCCGACAAAAAGGGAGAGAGAAAAAATTAGATTCTTGAAATATGAAAAAGAAGAAGTTGTTTCTTTCTTTGTTAATATCGTCGGATCTTCTCTTCTTCTTTTTCTTTATTCTTCTTCTTCTTCAACCTGCTGAAGTGGAATTATGCAGGAACAGAAGTCTGGTTTGTCTGAATAGGAATATGATGGTGGTTGAAGAATAGTTGGTTTGAAGAGAAGAGGAAATTCGGGCAAATCTGGTGGCACCGGAGGTGGCGAGGCGGTGGTGGCGTCTTTGCACTACAGGTTGGCCTGTAGTGCAAAGATGAATATTTGATTAAAGATGTATATTGATTGTTGTTACAGGAATGAAATATTGATGATGGACTTTTAAATCTTAGATGATAGTAGAACTCATTCTCTACTTGACTCTTCTAATGGATTGTAGTTTCCGCTGTAGTTGTTGATCTAAAACTTGTTATCTATTATATTTTATCAGATTTCTCCCTGTTGAAGACTAACGATAATTTGTTGTATATTATCTTAGTCATAATATTCTTTACTGGGCTAGTTGAGCTCACCCTTTTCCTTTTTGTTCCATTTTTCTCAGGAGGTGAGAACATAGCAGAAACTAGTCGGGGTACGAAGTGATGGTTCTAGAAAGATGTTTTTAGCAGTCCTCACTATTTCTGTAAAATAGTGTTTGAATAATTATAATGAGGACTTATTTGAGTGTGGATATTGTCTAGAAGACAATATTTGTATTTAAACTCACAGTATGTGTTGTCGTATTTTGCACGACAATTGTTTTATTGAAGTTGTAGTTTATACCATATATTTGGCGACTCAGAATGGGTGTTGTATACCTATTTTGGGGGGCGTCACAACTCACATTCATCTTTTAGAAGTCTATTACCTATCCATTTAATACTTCCTTAGCCAACATGGTCTTTTTTTAAACATGTTATCCTTATAATATCAATGTCAAACAGATAAAGATTTAAATCATGTCAAGAAAATCATGTCACTAGCTTAACAATCCTTACTAGACTTGTTTATGCAATTTTAATTTCATCATTGGCCCCAAACATACGCACTATCAAAAGCAGGAATTAACATGCAATCCTAAATGCAATATTTAACTAACAAAAACAATCCAAAACCATGAACTATTAATAAACTATGACTGTAAATAAAAATTAACTACCCCCAAACTTATCTAGAGCAATGAACTCATGCGAAAAATATAATCAATATAAAACAGAGGACTTCCCTGACGAGCTTATTCTTCAGGTGGAGCATCCTCATCCTCGCTCATCTCTTGATCAGAAGGGGGAAACACTGGCAGAACGGGAGCAGTAGGGAACTAGCTAAGATTAACGCCCGGGTACAGGTGAGCGTGCATGGCATTCTGAGCAGCAAATTGGTCGACCATATACTTGTAGATGACATATTGATGTTCTGATAGACGGACATTTTAAGATTTGATATTGTAGAACCACCCGTCAATCTCACGTTGGATGGTTTCAGGAACAACACCACGGTGGGCAGTAGATGAGGACCCATACCTAGGAGGAGCTGTAGCTGGTGGACTTAGTGGAGCAGTCGCTTGAGGAATTATAAAGCCCAATCCACGTGGGTGGTTTGCACCAGCAGTCCACGCCCTGTAGCGGATAATCATCTTATGGTCTAATACCGGCATTGGGGGCTGGATCATTTCATCGGACTTCCACTTGACTCCAAATTTAGAACAAAGTGCACAAATCAGAGAGGGGTGTGGTAATCCTCCCGTGGTACCTCCTCGCGATGCCCGCATAATGGATTATTGAATGATACGACCAACATCCATCTTCAATCCCTGAATGATCGAATATAACAACACTGACCTTTCCTTGGTAACGTGGCTAACATGTGTGTATGTCATTAATTTGGCGCAGATAAAGGTATACCACGCCTTTCCATATAAGCTGAGGCGCGAATATGGGAAAGTCATGCTGCCCCGTTCTTGTATTGTCCACGTAGTGCCAGGTTGACAAAGTTCGCAAATGAGCACTTCATAGTCTTATCCTTGGCTCACAAAATTGGCATACTCATCGTTTTGCTCCTCCAAATGCAGTTGATAACAACCATTTATGTCCTCTTCACCGAATTCCACAGTGTTTCCCCTCACAACCACTCCATAGTGATCGTGTTCTGAAACGTTAACATAGAATTCTTTCACGACTGCAATCACTGCCGGGTCAGGTTGTTCGGTTAGGGAGAACCAGTTCTCTCAGCAATCATCACCTGCTATTTCACCATCCTTGGATTGATCGGGCCTTAAACCTCGTTCTGGGATGAGAGAGCGGGTTGCCATCTTATTGTAGCGATCTTGGGTGGTGACACTCACAAATTGACGGTTATCAAATCTAGGTTGGGCTGACGCTGTCCCCGAACCTTCTCCACGTTGTTGCTTTGAAGCCATGTCGAAAATTCTGCAAGAAATTTCATTCACATATATTAGAATTGAGTGTAATGCGATTAGAGATATATGGATGCATAATACTACCCCCAAACTTCAAAATGACTGCATGCTATGTGCAAGGGTTGGGGTGTAGGGAAACACATAGTAGCATATGATCACAAATTTGACTAAGTAGACTTATGATATTGTGGTGGCAAAATGGCAAATAAATTTAGCCCTTAGCATCAAGTCAGGTAAATTATCGAACACCTTATGGGCATCTCATAAATTACTTTGAATCACACTAATTTCTTATTAATTCAAATTCCTAGCATTCAGTCATCATATATGCGTTATATCTTAATCAAACGTGTTTCATATGCATGCAATATGAGATATTCAAAATCAGAAGAATTTTAAATCTGCACTTCTAGATGTAGCATTATGTGAATCAAGATCAATACTCCCTCTTGAATCCATTAATATGTGTAGTCTTGATTAAGAGTGACATACTATTCAGTTCGACAGAGAGTTGAACATATTACATTACATACCTGGGATTGTATGACAGAGATCGCCGAATACAAGTATGAAGGTATTGACGGAATCAAATTTTGTTATCACTAAAAGATGTGCATGCTATATGTTGTTGTAGGGGTTAGTCAGTTATCAAACTGCTAAAACGTGTATTGGTTGTGGAGGAAGTTGAATAAGCTAAGGAGAGTGAAACAACATAAGAATAGGAGAACAAGTTTGTTTGTTTTTGTTTTTTTTCAAGCCTGGGCTCCCAGCGCCGGGGCGTTGGGATTTACTCTTGTAATAGGGTCGGGGAGCTGAAGGGCAGAGTCTGGCAGCAGAATCTAGCGTCGGGGCGTTGCACTTGAACTAGATGGGAGCGCTGGGGCGCTAAGCTGGGCTGAAGTTTCTGGAGGCTAAAGTCGGGGCGCTGTAGCCTATGCTGATTGGGCGCCGGGGCGCTGTGTCTCGGCAGACTCTCCTAGAGTCTAGCGCCGGGGCGCTATGGGCTTTGTAACTTGAGCGCCGGGGCGCTGTGGCATGGTGGCGAGTGACATTGTGGCCTGTTTAGCCCGTGTCTTGCCACTTTGGTCAAGTATTGCTTTCGCTTGCTCCTTATGCACAAGTAAGCACTGAAATAGTCAAGAAGTGTATGAAAGATATTAGTGTACTGTAGTATACCATGGAATATAAGTACTGCAATTGTTAACAAAAGAAAAATTGAACTGAACAAAAATAAAATAAACTAAATGGGGTTGCCTCCCTAAAGCGCTTGGTTTATAGTCGTCAGCCCGACTTTTCGATGTTGCTCAATTGTCCACTGGTTTGGAGAGGTACATGACCGTAGATTGGCGTCCGATAGGTCCATTTCATTAATGTTTAAGTCATTGACCGTTCACTTTAAATGTTCGCTTTGAATTTGGTTCCTCTATTTTGATGTTTCCGTGTGGTGCGATTGAGATGATCACGAACGGCCCGGAACAGTGAGATTTTAACTTACCGGGGAATAACCGCAAACGTGAGTTGAAAAGTAATACTTGTTGGCCCGGTTCAAATGTCCGATCGAGAATTTTCTTATCGTCCCAGGCTTTGACTTTCTCCTTATAGAGTTTAGCGTTCTCATAAGCATTGAACCAAAATTCATACATCTCATTTAATTATAGTACTCTTTTCTCCCCCGCTACTTGAAGATCAAAATTAAGTTTCGAATGGCCCAGTGTGCACTGTGTTCTAGCTCAACTGGGAGGTGACATGCCTTTCCGTAGACCATTCTGTAGGGTGACATGCCTATAGGATTCTTGTAAGCTGTTCGATATGCCCATAGGGCATCGTCAAGACGCAATGACTAATTTTTTCGTAACGGATTGACTACCTTTTCTAGAATTCACTTTACCTCCCCATTCGAGACTTCCGCTTGACCATTGGTTTGGGGATGATACATGGCTGGAATTTTATGACGAACCCCATACTTTATAAGCAACTTTAGTGAACTGCTTAATACAGAAATGAGTTCCCTCATCACTTATTATCGCCCTCGGCGTCCCAAATCGTGTAAAGATATTTTTCTTTAAGAATCGAAGAACAACGTTGGCATCATTTGTGGGTAAAGTTGCGGCTTCTACTCATTTGGAAACGTAATCTACCGCCAACAGAATGTACTGATTATTGAAAGAGGATGGGAAAGGTCCCATAAAGTCGATTCCCCATACGTCGAACAGTTCAACCTCCAAAATTGTGTTAAGTGGCATTTCATTATGCTTGGAGATGTTACCGATGCTGTTGGCACCGATCACACTTCAGTACATAGAGGTAAGCATCTTTGAATAGAGACAACCAGAAAAATCCTGATTGTAACACCTTAGCCGCTGTTCGATCACCGGAATAATGACCTCCATAATCTGATGAGTGGCAATGTCCTAATATGCTGTCCATCTCTTCATATGGCACACAACGTCTAATCATTTGATCCGAACAAGCCTTAAACAGGAATGGTTCGTCCCAATAGTATTGTTTAACATCGTGGAGGAACTTCTTATGTTGCTATGAAGTCAAATCCGGTAGTAACATCTTTGCAACCACGTAATTCACGTAATCGGCATACCACGACAATATTATAGTTACAAGGAGAAGCTGTTCATTCGAAAAATTTTCATTGATCAGTATGTTGTTGCTTTTCTGCACCTCCGCATTTTCCAACCGAGAAAGATGATCTGTCACCTAATTTTCGGTACCTTTTCTATCCCAGATCTCCAAATCAAAATCTTGAAGTAATAATACCCATCATATTAACCGCGGTTTGGCATCCTTCTTCTCAAACAGATACTTAATGGCAGAATGATCAGTGTAGACAATTACCTTAGTCCCAATGAGATATGTTCTGAATTTGTCGAAGGCAATCACCACTGCATGTAACTCTTTTTCGGTGGTTGTGTAGTTCAACTGGGCATCCATCAACGTCTTGGTGGAGTAGTAGATTGTGTGAAAAATCTTGTCGTGACGTTGTCCCAATACTGCTCCAACTGCGTAGTCACTGGCGTCGCACATCAATTCAAACGGTAAAGACCAATCGGGCGCCACAATAATTGGAGCTGACACCAGTTTCTTCTTTAGTACATCGAAAGCTTCAATGCATGACTGATCCATCTTGAACGGTACATCTTTCTCCAAGAGGAAACATAAGGGTTTTGAAATTTTGGAAAAATCTTTAATGAAGCATCTGTAGAAACCCGCATGTCCTAAGAATCTCCGTATTCCCTTCACAGATGATGGAGGAGGTAGTTTCTCAATTATCTCAATCTTTGCTTTATCCACCTCTAATCCTGATACAGAAACCTTATGCCCAAGAATAATCCCCTCGTGTACCATAAAGTGACATTTTTCCCAGTTAAACACCAGGTTAGTCTCCACGCATCGTTTCAACACTAAAATCAGATTTTTCAAACATAAGTCGAAACTATCACTGAACACGGAGAAGTTATCCATAAATACCTCCAAATTCTGTTCGACCATATCTGAGAAGATTGCCATCATGCACCGTTGAAAGGTTGCCGACGCATTACATAAACCAAAAGACATACGTCGGAATGCAAACGTACCATATGGACATGTAAACGTGGTTTTTTCTTGATCTTCCGGAGCTATGGCAATTTGATATACCCGGGATATCCATCCAGCAGACAGTAGAATTGATGTCCCGCTAACCTGTCCAACATCTGATCAATGAACGGCTAGGGAAAATGATCCTTGCGTGTGGCTTTATTTAGCTTGCGGTAATCCATAAATACTCTCCAGTCTGTAACAGTTCTAGTAGGGATGAGCTCATTAGCTTCATTCTTCACCACCGTCATACCCCCTTTCTTTGGTACACACTGTACAGGACTTACCCATGAACTGTCCGAGATTGGATAAATAATGCCGACATCCAACCACTTTATGATTTTCTTTTTCACCACATCCTTCATAATGGGGTTTAGCCTTCTTTGTTGCTCAATGGTTGGTATCTCCCCCTCTTCCAGTAGAATTTTGTGCATACAGAAAAACGGACTTATACCTCGAATATCTGCAATGGTCCAACCGATTGTTGTTTTGAACTCTCGCGGTACCCTTAGCAGTTTCTCTTTTTGCGTGTCTGTTAACTCTATTGAAATAATGACTGGTAAGGTAGAATCTTTTCCCAAATAAACATACTCCAGATGAGATGGTAACAATTTTAATTCCAACACCGGTGGCTCTTCTATTGAGGGTTTGCACTTTTTACCTTCCGTTTCGGGCCTATCAAGGGTGTCGAATGGTTGATTGCTCTTCTGGAAGAAAGATGAATGAATCTAGCCATTTGACATACTCAACATCATCTTCAATACCATCATCGTCCATCCCGAGCAAAATGGATTCTAGCGGGTCCTCCGATTAATTTCCACTGAACTTGTGATTAACTAATTCCTCCATGATATCCACCCGCATACACTCACCTTTTTCTTTCGGATAAGACATTGACTTGAATACATTAAGGCGACCTGCTGATCCTCAACTCGCATTGTCAGCTCTCCTTTTTGCACATCAATCAACGTTCTTCCAGTTGCTAAGAATGGTCGCCCAAGAATAATTGGAATTTCGCTATCTACTTCACAATCCAAGATAAAGAAATCCGCAGGGAAGATGAGTTTATCCACTTTGACTAAAACATCCTCAACAATACCTCGTGGATATGTAACCAAACGATCCACCAACTTCAAACTGATATTTATTAGTCGTGGAGCTTGAAGTTCAAACTGGTTGTAGACGGATAAGGGCATTAAATTTATACTGGCCCCTAAACCACACAATGCTCGTCCCGAAAACTGATTTCCAATTTCACATGGAATATTAAAGCTACCTGGATCCTTGAGCTTTGGAGGTAACTTATTCTGTATAATTGCACTGCACTCTTCGGTTAATGCCACTGTCTCGAACTCACCCAATTTCCTTTTCCTCGACAAAACCTCCTTCATAAACTTGACGTAACTCAGCATTTGTTCCAAGGCTTCGGCAAAGGGGATGTTGATATGCAGTTTTTTTAAAATATCCAGGAATCTTGAAAACTACTTATCCAACTTGGATTTTTGAAACCTCTGCGGATACGGTATGGGCGGCATTGTGATGGTTGGTTCCGGTTCTTTTTGCTCAACGGTTTCATCTGGACATTTTTCGGTGTCCACAACTTCCTCTATTTCACTTGATGCGTTATCCCTTGTTTCCCTATCCTTGATGGTCTCTTATAAATCCTTTCCACTTTGTAGAGTTACAGCCTTACAATGCTCATCTCTGCCCGGGTTTTTCTTTGTATCGCTCGGGAGTGTTCCAAGTGGTCGGTTATTCAGTACATGTGCTATTTGTCCCACTTGATTTTCCAGATTCTTTATCGACGCACCTTGGCTTTGCATATTCAGCTCTACTTGATTCATTTTTTGTCTTGTTCCTCGTTCCTTTTGTCAGAAGCCCTAATGAATTTTTCCAAAGCTTCTTCCAAACTTGATTTCCTCTCTGGTTGTTGTTGAGTATGATTTTGCAATATGGATGTGTTTTGTTATCTAGGCTGTGACACCCCCAAAATAGGTCCATTCCACCCAACCCATTCTGAGTTGTCAAATACATGGTATAGAAACAACTACAACTTTTACAACCCATAAGCTGTGAGTTTGAATACAAACATTGTCATCTAGGCAATATCCACATGCAAATAAATCCCCATCATAATTATTGATACATTATTTTACAAAAATGGTGAGGACTACTAAACAACTCTTTCTAGAACCATCATTACATCCCCCGACTCGTACTCGTTACATTCTCGTCTCCTGAGAAGAAAAATAGAACAACAAGAAAAAGGGTGAGCTCAACTAGCCCAGTAAAGAATATTATGACTAAGATAATGTACAACAAATTATCCTTAGTCTTCAACAGGGAAAAATCTGATAGAATACAATAGACAACAAGTTTCAGATCAACAACTGCAGCGGAAACAATAATTCATTAGAGGAGTTAAGTAGAGAATGAAATCTACTAACATCTATGAATTTAAAAGTCCATCATCAATATTTTATCCCTGTAACATCAATCAATATATATCTCAAATCAAATCAAATATTCATCTTTGCACTACAGGCCAAAGATATTCATCAGTCGGTCATGTTCATCTCAACACCTCTTCATCTTTGCACTACGGGCCAAAGATATTCATCAATTGTTCATGTTCATCTCAACACCTGTACATCTTTGCACTACGGGCCAAAGATATTCATAATAAAATCAACCATCTTTGCACTACAGGCCAAAGATATTCAGTAACACCATCATTTAGGACTGAGGATGATGAAAAATATTTTAAAGGAAACGAATCCAGTGAAACAATATAACAAGTATTAAGGATTCGTACTCTAAACAATCCGAGTTCAAAAATACTTCATAAATAATTATACTGAAGTAAAATTCAAGAATGATCAAAACATGGATACAATCAAAGCTAGTATCCAGAATAGATATTTTAGACAAAAAGAAGAAATTTCATTTTTTTGGTGAATAGTGTCGTATTCGTGAATAGTGCCGTATACGTGAATAGTGCCGTATACGTGAATAGTAACTCCGACACCAAAAGATAGAAATTTCACAAAAAACATCTTCACGCTTCGTGAATAGTAACTCGTGAATAGTAACTCGTGAATAGTAACCCCAACATGAAAAAGTTCCAAATTTGATAAAAAGTTCCAACCAATATTTTAGCATAATGATATTGAAGAAATAATATCATTTAAGAAGAAAATAACATCCCTTACCTCGAAAGACAGTACTTCTAGTTGAAACACCGGATATAGGCTATGACTTGAACTTGCACCGTATAACAATACTCAAAGTATACTCAAAATACTCACAAGAATACGCTCGATAATATAGAGAGAGAAAATTTCAGTTTCTGGTGTGATTTTCAATTCTAACCTAAGCACCCTATTTATAGGAAATTGCTTAGAACACCAAAGCAGAAAATTTAATATAATAATAATATATATAATCAAAATTCTCTATGCACACAAATCTGATCCAAGCTTCAGCCACACATGTTAAATGACTTTCAAAAATGAAAAAAAAAACGTTTTTCTTAAAAAAATATTTTAAACTTCCAAAAATCAATTATTTCGGAGCTTTGAAACTTCAATAATTCATAATAAATATCCCTTTTGCCAGAAAATTCGAATCTCGCGAGTTTTTATAGGAAATTCAATTCTCTACAACTTTGCAGAAGAAAGTTTTTCCAAATTCCAAACATAAATTGGCCGAAATCCACAAACAGACGATTTTATAGGCTATAATCAAATTTCAGTCAATAATTGTGTCCACCAACACACAAAATATGTGTTAAACATTTAATGCCACAAAAATACTCTTCCTCCTCATATACTCATATATCCCACATTCATCGTAAAATATCATCACTAATATATTATTAAAATAATATATTTAAATGAATTATTTTATCAGAAAAAGATAAAATATTAATTTTCAACAATTGTCACATTAAAAATTTTCTCCATCTATATCCACATAAAATCAATATTTTTCTCATCATATAAATCAATAATTAATTATTCACAAATAATATTACAGAATCACAATACTAGCAACCAGGCCGTTCCCAGGAAAGAGGAGGCTTTCCAATAAGAATTTCTCCTTACTGGCGCGCAATTAGGTGACCAAACCTCTCTTTAGACAGAACTTTCTAGACATTGCAAATAATGTTATCAAATAATATTATTCAGATAATATGAATTATTGCTTCGATAATGGAAAATACTGTGTAATGACAATTATTGAAACAACAGTAATATAAAATATCAATGCAGCAATTATTGAATCAATAACATAAAATACTGAACAGTAATTACTGTAACAATTATTGAGTAGTGCTTTCTTACGTAAGAATCAATAATTGGTGCAATACCGTGTGCTACTGTGCAACAACGCGTATTACTGTGTTTTAACCACCGAATATTCCAACAGTATTAACGGTAACAACAACGCCGTTTTTTATAAACAACTTATACTTGTCGTTTTCTTCATCCAATCGCTTTCCGTTATGGGGCCCACAAAAGACTGCGCCGTCGTACGAATATTCCCCGACAGCAAGAATATTCCACGACCAAATGAATATTCCCCGACAACAATGAATATTTTATAACCACCTGCTTATTTAAAATATTTGCTCATTTTACCCATAACTTTCCACATTAATCAAATCAACCCTTACTATTTCAAAAAAATAAATAAAGGAAATTCCTTTTATTTAAAAATTTTCGGGATCTTACAACCTCCCCTCCTTATGAAATTTCGTCCTCGAAATTGACGTACGTACCTGGTGTTTCGAAAAGGTAAAGATACCTCGCTTTCATTTTCGTTTCCAACTCCAAGGTCATTTCCTCTATAGCATGATTCCTCCACAAAACTTTAACTTGTGGTATGACCTTCGTGCGTAGGACATGTTCCTTCCCATCCAACATCTTGATAGGTACCTCCTCGTACGTTAAGTCTTCGGCTATTTTGTCCGTTTCTAACTCAAGAACATGGTTCGAGTCGTCCACATCGGTACATAAAAAAACGCTATAAACACGCGACACACTTGGCGGTAAAATGAGTCTATAGGCCACAGTTCCTATTCGATCGATAATTTCAAATGGATTAATAAATCGAAGGTTTGAGCTTTGCTCACATCGCCAATTCTCGCTTTTGGAATAAGAACTTCTTGTACCTGCTTCTTCATATTCACCAGCTCCGGTGTGTAGCTTGAACAACTTTAACTTTATCAATTAAAGTCGATTATACTCGTATATCATCACGTGGGTACCTAGAGTTTTCATCTCCATCTCTATTATTTGTAAATTATACGAAATGAGTCTTTGAAAATATCGTACTCATACTCGTATACGATCTTCTACTCAACACGTCAGCTACCACGTTCGCTTTTCTAAGACGGTATGGTCAGAACATATGCCGAAATGAGTCTCCTCTTGAGTTCTTCGAAGCTCTTCCACATTCCTTGCTCCATTCGAATTTTTTATCTCTACGAGTCAGCTGCGAGAATATCCTTAAACGAATCTCCGATAATAACCAACTAAGCCTAGAAAGCTACGTATTTCGATTACCGACTTAGGTTGTTCTCAACTATGACTCACATCCCAATCTTGGATAACACGTCACAACATCACCTATCAGTTTACTATCGCACGAATATGGCGTCCCCTACGGAAAGTCTGGCTTTTGTGTATTCCACAAAGGAAGTCACCAGATAAAGGCTCGGGTATCAACTTCTACAGTTGGGTTTTTAACTCCTGAAGTTCAATAGGAGCCATTCGATATGAGATTTTAGAAATGGGTTTTGTACCGGATTCAAAGTCGATACAAAATTTATATCACGCTCTGGGAGTAAACCAAAAAATTCTTCAGGAAATACATCAGGAAATTTACTAACAACAGAAATATCATTCAAATCTGATGTACTTTTGTTCAAGTCCATGACATGGGCTAAGAAAACATGACATCCATTTTTCAATAAACGAATGACTTCATGGCTTGATATAAAAATGTTTGACTTCAATGGTTTGGTTGCTTGAATTCAAATAACAGGTTGCTTAGGAATATGAAAACTAACAACCTTACGAAAGCAATCAATTTTGGCATGATGAGTAGTTAACCAATCAATCCCCAAAATCACATCAAAAGTAAGTATCTCTATAGAAATAAGGTTAAAAGGTAATGTGATAGTGCCAACCTGAATCAAGCAACATTTCTAAACAACGGATGTAATGAAAGTTTCTCCTAACGGAGTCTCCATAAATAGGTCAAAGTCTAATTTCTCCGTAGTCAAGTTCAAACGTTGAGCGCAAGCAAGAGAGATAAAAGAATGGGTAGAACCGATACCTAGTAAGGTATAAACTTCGCAAGAATTATAATTAACTAACCCGTGCTAACTTCGTTCGGGTTCCTCACATTTTGACCGGTCACGACAAACGCTCTTCCAGGAACAGTTGACTTTGACTTTTCTGGGACAGCCTTTTGAATCACCATCCCCGTTGGAATTGGTTTCGCTACTGTACACTCTCGAGCGATATGTCCTTCCTTTCCACAATTATAGCATACCTTGAACTGTTGTGGGCAGTTTGGGCTGATATGTCCCTCTTTCCCGCATTTGTAACATACGACCGATGGTCTTTCTCCTCCCTTGGAACCAGTTGCTGCTGGCACTGTCGTCTTCACATGGTCGTTGTTAAATCTCCTCTTTTTAAAATCTCCTCCCGACTCGCTTCTTCTATTTTCATGGCCACGATTACCACCAGAGTGGTTACCGCCTTTGTCCATATTCTTCTTTCTCCGCTGGTTATTGTTATTCTGATGACTGCTGTCACCAGTATGATCCTGGTTATGGTCCCTCGGTTGAACGTACTCGTTATCTCGCTCTAACAACTGAGCCCTGTTGACAACATCTGAATAGAGAGAAAATTTATGAGAAATGAGATACTGACGTATGCCGGGTTTCAAACCTCTCAGAAACATCCGTGTCATACGTTCCTCATTCTCCACCAAATGAGGTGCAAACCTGGATAACTCCGCGAACTTCGCCTCGTACTGGGACACCGTCATGTTATTCTCCTCTAGTCTAATAAACTCCACTTCCTTCATATGGCGAATACTTTCAGGAAAGTATTTTTCGTTGAAAAGTTTCTGAAATGTCTCCCATGACATGCTGAGTGCGGCTGAATGGGTACGCTTCACAGACTCCCACCAGTAATCTGCCTCGTTACGGAACATAAAAGTAGCGAATGGAACTTTCTATTCCTCCATGCTTCCCAAGACATCGAATATCTTGGTAATTTGCTTGACCCATGTTTCCGCAATGATCGGATCCGGCTTTCCCCAGAATTCTGGTGGTCCCAACTCTTTGAACTGCTTGGCTGTGACCACCCGTGAATTGCTATCATTTTCTCCTGTATTTTGAACACGAGTCTCCCTCGTCTGATTTTGCATGAACTGCAAAAAGCTCCTAAACATCCCGTCGTTCATCGTCTGCTCAGTGGTGTTGTTCACAGGAGGTACATTGCCAGCCTGTTGCACGTTCTCCTCATTGGTAAGTACAGGCATCTCCACGGTCTCATTTACTCCACTATTAATATTCTCAGTCGACATTCTCAAATACTGTCATAAAACAAGGGTTAATTAAACAAATTAACAAATCACATAATACCCCTATATTATGACCGACCAACAAATAAGCTTAGGTAGGACACACTAGCGAAGGATTTACTCGTCTCTCCCCTCCTAGTTCTATTCCCCGATCTCCGCCAGAGATCATATCCCTAAGCTCTGATACCAACTGTGACACCCCCAAAATAGGTCCATTCCACCCAACCCATTCTGAGTTGTTAAATACATGGTACAGAAACAACTACAACTTTTACAACCCATAAGCTGTGAGTTTGAATACAAACATTGTCATCTAGGCAATATCCACATGCAAATAAATCCCCATCATAATTATTGATACATTATTTTACAAAAATGGTGAGGACTACTAAACAACTCTTTCTAGAACCATCATTACATCCCCCGACTCGTACTCGTTACATTCTCGTCTCCTGAGAAGAAAAATAGAACAACAAGAAAAAGGGTGAGCTCAACTAGCCCAGTAAAGAATATTATGACTAAGATAATGTACAACAAATTATCCTTAGTCTTCAACAGGGAAAAATCTGATAGAATACAATAGACAACAAGTTTCAGATCAACAACTGTAGCGGAAACAATAATTCATTAGAGGAGTTAAGTAGAGAATGAAATCTACTAACATCTATGAATTTAAAAGTCCGTCATCAATATTTTATCCCTGTAACATCAATCAATATATATCTCAAATCAAATCAAATATTCATCTTTGCACTACAGGCCAAAGATATTCATCAGTCGGTCATGTTCATCTCAACACCTCTTCATCTTTGCACTACGGGCCAAAGATATTCATCAATTGTTCATGTTCATCTCAACACCTGTACATCTTTGCACTACGGGCCAAAGATATTCATAATAAAATCAACCATCTTTGCACTACAGGCCAACGATATTCAGTAACACCATCATTTAGGACTGAGGATGATGAAAAATATTTTAAAGGAAACGAATCCAGTGAAACAATATAACAAGTATTAAGGATTCGTACTCTAAACAATCCGAGTTCAAAAATACTTCATAAATAATCATACTGAAGTAAAATTCAAGAATGATCAAAACATGGATACAATCAAAGCTAGTATCCAGAATAGATATTTTAGACAAAAAGAAGAAATTTCATTTTTTTGGTGAATAGTGTCGTATTCGTGAATAGTGTCGTATACGTGAATAGTGCCGTATACGTGAATAGTAACTCCGACACCAAAAGATAGAAATTTCACAAAAAACATCTTCACGCTTCGTGAATAGTACTCGTGAATAGTATCTCGTGAATAGTAACTCGTGAATAGTACTCGTGAATAGTATCTCGTGAATAGTATCTCGTGAATAGTAACTCGTGAATATTTGCGCATTTTACCCATAACTTTTCACATTAATCAAATCAACCCTTACTATTTCAAAAAAAATAAATAAAGGAAATTCCTTTTATTTAAAAATTTTCGGGATCTTACATAGGCGCTTGAGCTTGAGCTTGATTGTTATTCCATGAAAATCCCGGTTGATTTCTCCAACCTGGATTAGATACGTTTTGATTCAGATACGGATGGGTAGATCGACTATAGCTCCCTACGATTTGAGCTTATTTTGCATTTATGGCACATTGATCTGTAGCATGACTCCCAGCACACAACTCACAAACCATTGCTACTTGTTGCGTAGATGGTGGACTCCATATCTCTATTTTCTTAGCTATTGCGTCCACTTGTGTTGCCAATGCTGTCATTGGATCCACCTCAAGCCTTCTAGGTATTTTTGGAGGGTTAAACCTAGTCATGGGCCACTGATAGTTGTTATTGGTCATCGTCTCTAACAGCTGATATGCCTCATCAAAATTCTTAGACATGATTGTTCCCCCTGCTGCTGCATCAATACTGGCTCTAGTAGTCGCACGTAAACCATCACAAAATATCCTCAACTGCATCCACTGTGGAATTTTGTGATGTGGGCACTTACGGAGCATATCCTTAAATCTTTTCCACGCCTCATATAACGATTCTGAATCGAACTGTTCAAAGGTGTGAATATCGTTCCGTAGTTTTACCGACTTCGCTGGTGGGAAGAATTTTGCTAGAAATTTTTAGGCTAAGTCGTCCCAAGTTGTGATTGAGCCAGGAGACAAAGAATGTAACCAACTTTACGCTTTATCTTTCAAGGTAAACGGGAACATCCTCAACCTTACAGCATCTTCCGTTACATTGTTGAACTTGAAGGTGTCGCAAACTTCCAAGAAACTCAAGATATGATCATTAGGATCATCTATCGAATTACCCCCAAACTGACATGTATTCTGTAGCATCTGGATTGTTGCCAGTTTTATCTCGAAACTATTCGCATTGATTGTCGGCCTCCTAATACTCGAATGTATATCTGTGACATTCGGCATGGCATAATCCCAAAGTGATTTTTGTTCGTTCTCTGCCATATTCACGGGTATTTCCTGGTCTGCCAGATCTTCTTCCAACTGTATAACCTCACTAGTCAACCGCAATTTCAGAAACTTCCTTTCTATGTCGTCTGTATACGAAAAAAGTTCCTTTTTAGCCCTTGATCTAGTGTACATACACTCGCAAAGAATTCCTGTAAATACAAGAGGAAAAATACGTAACGTTTAAATTAAGACCGAATTGATTATAACTAATATGGAATTAATATTAATAAAGAAGTCCCCAGCAACGGCGCCAAAAACTTGTTAGTTGATTTCATAATCAATAAATTTGTGCAAGTGTACACAGTCAACAAGTAATAAAGTGATAAGATAGAGTGTCGATTCCACAGAGAATTCTAATTAATAAATTCCAACTACTAGCACTATATCAATTCAATTTTATTTAAACAACCATAAATTGTGATTTTCCAAATTAATAAAACTAAATTAAACAATGAAAAGAGATTATTCTAAATTAAATCAAATAAACAAAACTAAGATTTTAATGTATTCAGATAAATAAAGATTAAGACTTCAATATCCCCAATTATGAACTATAAACCAGTTATCCAATTATCCCAATTATCATGCCTACTGAGTTGTTAACAAGAATTCTCAAATGCCAACAGCCCTTTTCCAAGTGATCAATTGACTTCTATTTAATCCAGATTAGTCTTGATATATTCCTATGCAAAACAATTGAATTAAACTCTTTCAATCCCAATTCTTTATGTGTTACATGCGGTGAACAAATATTTCCATTCAATTCACAAACCTAATTATTCACTATGCAAATAACTAAGTCACATGTTATCATGCCCAGTTCTAACCCTAGAATTCCTCTTCCAATTCCTTCTAGACTAACAAGGTAATTACTAGCCAAATAATTAATCAATAAATACAAGGCAAGATAAACAATTCACTTTGACATAAATAATTGGAATAAATTGAATAACTAATTTATAGCCATAAAAAATTCAATTGAAATCTTAATTAAAGAAATTAGTTCATGATAGAAATTAAAATCAACAATCTTTGAAAAATCATCCTTAAAGAATTACACAAATTAAAAATAAGGAGAAGGAGAAAAACTCTTGAGCCAATCCTTAATCTTCAAGTAATCCTTTGCTTAGCCTCCAATTGTGAATGATAGGTCCCCTAATTTCAGCAACTTAACTTCTTTTTATACTCATATTCCACCTCTTCACAATCCTTCTCCCCATCAACTTCAGCAGTTAGGACTGATCATTCGGTTATAACCGAACCGAATAGGTTATTCGGTTATAACCGAATACCGAAATATTCCCATTTTCAATATACGAACAAATAACCAAATTTTGGTAATAACTGAATACTGAATTATCGAATTGTAAATTCGGTATTTTGGGTAAAAACCGAACATTGCTATCAAAAAAAGGCAGAAAACTGAGCTTGAGAGAAGAAGCCAGTGGAGGAGAAGAAGACCACTGTGGCCAAGAAAGTTCCTGCTGAGAAGGCCGAATATTGAGCATAGAAGCCATCCAAGCTCTCAAAAGGGACTACAGCTCCACCGATGACGACTCTCTCTCTCTAAAACCCTTTCGTGTCTCATTAAATCCGAACTCATTGCCACATTCAACGAGTTCCTACGGCAAGACCGCACCGACTTAGCTCTCAAAGTACGCTAATATGGTCTCAGCAATCGACGAGGAAGGCTAAAATAATTCAGCGAGGAAGGCGAAAAAGGCTTTGAAAATAATTCGGCGAGGAAGGCTTTGACAGTTTAATTTGTGGTTTGGAAGGGGAGGCACGGAGGGTGTGATTTAGTGATTCCGATGGGAAGGGATTTAGTGATAAAGGCGATGATTGTTGTGGGAGAGGTTTATCGAGGGTCAAGATGTAAGACCCCAAATTATTAATAAATGAAATTTAATTTTCTCTATTTATTATTTTGAAATAGTAAGGGTTGATTTGATTAATGTGGTTAGTTATGGGTAAAATGCGTAAATATTTTAAATAAGCAAGTGGTTATAAAATATTCATTTTTTATCGGAGAATATTCGTTTGGTCGTGGAATATTTTTACTGTTGGGGAATATTCGTACGACGGCGCAGCCTTATGGGCCCCATAACGGAAAGCGATTGGATGAAGAAAACAACAAGTATAAGTTGTTTATAAATAACGGCGCAGTTGTTACCGTTAACACTGTTGGAATACCCGGTGGTTAAAACACAGTAATACGCGTTGTTGCACAGTAGCACACGATATTGCACCAATTATTGATTCTTACATAAGAAGGCACTACTCAATAATTGTTACAGTAATTACTGTTCATTATTTTATTTTATTGATTTAATAATTGCTGCGTTGATATTTTATATTACTGTTGTTTCAATAATTGTCACTACACAGTATTTTCCATTATCGAAGCAATAATTTATATTATCTGAATAATATTATTAGAAAACATTATTGGCAATGTCTAGAAAGTTCTGTCTAAGGAGAGGTATGGTCACCTAATTGCGCGCCAGTGAGGAAAAATTCTTATTGGAAAGCCCCCTCTTTCCTAGGAACGGCCTTGTTGCCAGTACTGTGATTCTGTAATATTATTTGTGAATAATTAATTATTGATTTATATGATGAGGAAAATATTAATTTTATGTGGATATAGATGGAGAAAATTTTTAAAGTGATAATTGTTAAAAATTGATATTTTATCTTTAATGCCACAAAAATACTCTTCCTAAATTCTTGACCGAAATTTGATTATAACCTGTAAAATTGCCTGTTTGTAGATTTCGGTCAATTTTTGTTTGGAATTTGGTAAAAACTTTCTTCTGCAAAGTTGTAGAGAATGAAATTTCCTATGGAAAGGTCATGTGGTTCGAATTTTTCTGATAAAAGGGCTATTTATTATGAATTATTGAAGTTCCGAAGTTCTGAAATAATTGATTTTTGGAAGTTTTAATTATGTTTATTAAGAAAAACGTTTTTTTGGTTTTTGTCATTATTTGGTGGCTGAATTCAAATGGTCAAGGTGGGCTAAGAAAATTAAAAATAAAATATTATTATTTTATTAAATTTTTTGCTTTGGTGTTCTAAGCATTTTCCTATAAATAGGGTGCTTAGGTTAGAATTGAAAATCATACCAGAAACTGAAATCTTCTCTCTCTTTCTCTCTCTATAATATTGAACGTATTTTTAGTGAGTATTTTAGTACTTTGAGTATTGCTATACGGTGCAGTTCTTTCAGCACTATATCCAGTATTCCAATCAGAAGTTCTATCCTTTTGAGGTAAAGGATGTTATTTTCTTCGTAAGTGATATTATTTCTTCAATATCATTATGTCGAAATATTGGTTGGAACTTTTTATCAAATTTGAAACTTTTTCATGTCGGGGTTACTATTCATGAGTTACTATTCACGAATTACTATTCACGAGTTACTATTCATGAGTACTATTCACGAAGCATGATTATTTTCTTGTGGAATTTCTATCTTTTGGTGTCAGAGTTACTATTCACGTATACGACACTATTCACGTATACGACGCTATTCACGAATACGACACTATTCACAGAAAAATTAAATTTTCGTTTTTCGTCCAAAATATCTATTATGGATACTAGCTTTGATTGTATCCATGTTTTGATCATTCTTGAATTTTACTCCACTATGATTATTTATGAGGTATTTTTGGACATGGAATAGCTGAAATACGAATCCTTAATATTTATTCTTTTGTTTCACTGGATTCGTTTTCTTTAAAATATTTTTCATCATCCTCCATCCTAAATGATGATATAATTGAATATCTTTGGCCTGTAGTGCAAAGATTAATGATTTCTGATGAATATCTTTGGCCCGTAGTGCAAAGACGAACAGGTGTTTAGATGAACATGACCAACTGATGAATATCTTTGGCCTATAGTGCAAAGATGAATATTTGATTTCAGTTATATATTGATTGATGTTACAGGGATAAAAGATAAACGATGAACTTTAAATACATATATAGAAGATAATAGATTTCATTCTTTACTTAACTCTTCTAATGAATTATTATTTTCGCTGCGAATATTGATTTAAAACATGTTGTCTATTGTATTCTAATAGATTTTTTCCTGTTGAAGACTAACGATAATTTGTTCTATATTTTCTTGGTCATAATGTTCTTTACTGGGCTAGTTGAGTTCACCCTTTTCCTTGTTGTTTCATTTTTCTTCTCAGGAGGCGAGAATGTAACGAGTACTAGTCGGGGTGTGGAATGATGGTTCTAGAAGTGGTTCTAGTAGTCCTCACTATTCTGTAAAAATAGTGTATTAATAATTGTAACGAGGACTTATTTGAGTGTGGATATTGTCTAGATGACAATATTTGTATTTAAACTCACAGTTTTTATGTTGTATTAATAAAGTTGTAGTTGTTTCTGTACCATGTATTTTGACGACTCAGAATGGGTGTTGTATACCTATTTTGGGGGCGTTACACAAGATTTATGGGATGATGAAGAGGAGTGGTTGGGGACTTGGGTCAGAATTTACGGGATGATGAAGACTAAAGAGGAGTCTAATTATATATGTAGTTGGGGCCCACATGTTCTTGTTGCTTACAACTGGAACACATCAGTACATCACCACATTTTATATTCCAAATCATGTATCAACACGTCATCATCACATGCATACTTGAGGAGCTGTGTGAGGTTCGGTTATTCAGTTATCCGAATAACCTATTTTTTAAAACCATACCCGAAATCGAATACCAAAAATTAAATCGGATATAACCGAAATTATGAAAAAATTCGTTAAAAAAATTCGGTTATTTTCGGTAATTCGATTTTATCCATTTTTTGCTCACTCCTATCAGCAGTCATCAATTAACACCTAACAACTAAGTCAACGGGTAGTCAACATGTACGTCATTGTCAACAAAATTCAAGGACCAGCGTCTCGACACTGCATGTAATACTGATATGAGCGCCCCGGCGCTGAACTTCAATATATTCACTAAGATGCCATTCATTTGCTCAACTTTCCCAATTTACCCCTGTAGCTCTCGAATCTGTAAAATAAACTAAACGCAATAAAAATGCCTCTAAATAACTTGAGAATGCAATAATTTAAGCCCAAACATATCAAATTCATGGGTATTTTACCCAGTCATCAGGTTCCATCACATAGTTATTGTGGTGAAGTAATTTGAGTTTGTACTCAAATTAAGATAGCTTTGTATTATCTCAGTTTATTATAGTGAATTATTCAGAGTTTGTCCTGTGGTTTTTAACTCTTAGTTTTAGAGGATTTTCCACGTAAAATCTTGGTGTCTCGTGGTTGGATATTTTCTACTTATTTCCTGCATGATTATTATTTTGGTGGAACTGCAAATTTAATCTGTTTGGCATGTGCTGATATTTTATCCGTCTAATTTATCAAAGACAACAGTATTTGGGAGGTGATTTTTTCCCAACAACTGGTATCAAAGCTAAGGTTATTTGCTCGGTTATTTTTGATAAATTTTATGGAGGAATCAGTTGGAGCCATGATTAAATTGACCTCTTCAAATTTTTCGATCTGGAAGCCCAGAATGGAGGATATCCTTTATTGCAAGGATTTGTATGATTCGTTGGAGCTCAAGGGAAAGAAGCCCGCGGATAAGTCTGAGGCTGATTGGAATAAAATGAATAGGAAGACTATTGGTCATATCCGGCAGTGGATTGATCAAAGTGTGTTCCACCATATTTCGCAGGAGACGGATGCTCACACTCTATGGACAACACTAGAGTCTATGTACGAGAAGAAGAATGCACAAAATAAAACTTTTGTCATTCGAAAAATTGTGAATCTAAAATATAAGAATGGGAGCAGTGTGTCGGAGCATATGAGTGAGTTCCAAGGTTTGGTGAACCAGCTGTCCACCATGAAGTTGAATCTTGATGATGAGATTCAGGCTCTTTTGCTTCTCAGTTCGTTGCCAAACAGCTAGGAGACTTTGGTGGCGTCTCTAAGCAATTCAGCTCAAGAAGGAAAAATGACTATGCAGATGGTCAATGATAGTCTTCATAATGAGGAGACAAGGCGAAAGGAGCAAAGCGTAAATTTTGAGACGCATGCTCTTGTCATAGAGAACAAGGGCAGAAGCAATTTTAGGGGATCTCACAAAGGAGATACAAGTCGTAGCAAAAGCAAAAATCACATGAGCAAGTCAAAGACTAGACAAGGTAAAACGTATAGATGCTTCCATTATAATAAGGAAGGTCATTATAAGAGAAATTGCAGAATGTGGTTAGACAAACAGAAAAATGGTGAGCAGGGAAAGGTTGAGGAGAAGAACACTGCAGCCACAGTCACCGAAGATGTTGTGATTCTTTCATTTGGGGAAGAAGAATGCTTGCATGTTGATGATCAGAAAGTTGATTGGGTGGTTGATATGGTGCCTCGTATCATGCTACACCTAAGAGAGAATTTTTCATAACTTACAAAGTTGGAGACTTTGGGTATGTGAGAATGGGAAATACTGATCAGTCCAAGATTATTGGAATTGGTGATGTTTGCATTCAGACATGTGTTGGTTGCGCTGTTACCTTGAGGGATTTTAGACACGTTCCAAATTTGCGTCTCAACTTGATTTCTGGCATGGCCTTAGATAGAGAAGGTTATGAGAATAACTTTGGCGGTGGAAAGTCGAAGTTTACCAAGGGCTCTATGGTGATTGCAAGAGGCGTTGCTTGTTGTTCGTTGTACAAGACTCATGTGAAGGTGTGTTCTAGTGAATTGAGTGCAGTTGAGGATGAATCTTCACCAAACTTATGGCATAAAAGGTTTGGCCACATGAGTGAGAAATGGTTATAGTTATTAGCAAAAAGGTCACTCATTCCTTTTGCTAAAGGTACTGTTTTAAGCCCTTGTGATTATTGTTTGTTTGGAAAACAACATAGAGTTTCTTTTAATAGTTCAGCTAAAAGAAAATCAGAGCTACTAGAGAGAGTATATTCTGATGTATGTGGACCCATTGAGGTTGAGTCTTTGGGTGGAAATAAGTACTTTGTTACCTTTATTGATGATGCTTTGCGGAAGGTGTGGGTATTTTTGTTGAGAACAAAAGACCAGGTCTTCCAGCATTTTCAAAATTTTCATGCTATGGTTGAAAGGGAGACTGGAAAATCATTGAAGTGTCTTCGTAGTGACAACGAAGGGGGATACACTTCTAAGGAGTTTGCTGAATATTACAGTAAGCATGGCATTCGGCATGAGCAGACTGTTCCTGGTACCCCACAGTATAATGGTGTGGCTGAGAGAATGAACCGCACTATTATTGAGAGAGTGCGATGCATTTTGAGAATGGCTAAGCTGCTTAAGTCATTCTGGGGTGAAGCTGTTCGTATTGCTTGTTACCTGATTAATAGATCTCCATTAGCATCGTTGGATTTTCAGATTCCAGAAAAGATTTGGAGTGGTAATGATTTGTCTTATTCTTATTTGAGGGTATTTGGGTGCAAGGCTTTTGCACATATCCCCAAGGAACAAAGATCGAAACTTGATGACAAGTCTACTCCATGTGTAGTTGTTGGCTATGGAGATGCAGAGTTTGGATACCGGTTATGGGATCCATTGTAGAGAAAATTATTCAGGAGCAGAGATGTGGTGTTTCATGAGCACCAGAATTATGAGCATTTTGATAATGCTACACAACCCAGAGATAATAGAGTTCCAGACCTCAGCGAAGTTCCATCTCCAGTACAGAATGCCACAGTTGGAGAAGGAGGTTTGAATGAAGATATAACTGATACAGATTTGCACGATGGTGATGGGTCAGATAAAAAGAGTGTTGATCAGGGGGAGCAACCTTGCATTAAAGAACCTCAGCTAAGAAGATCCACTAAAGAGCATGTGCCATTAGTCAGATATCCTTCATCTGAATATCTTTTAGTTGTTGAGGAGGGGGAACCAGAGGATTTTCAGGAAGTCAAGACTCATAAGGAGAAGGGCAATTGGCTGAGAGCTATGCAGGATGAGATGGATTATTTGCACAAGAATCACACTTATGAGTTAACTACACTTCCGAAGGGCAAGAAAACATTGAAGAACAAATGAGTGTTTAAGCTTAAGAAGGATGGCTGAAAACCTAGTGAAGTACAAGGCTCGATTAGTCGTCAAGGGCTTCGCTCAAAAGTAAGGTATTGACTTTGATAAGATTTTTTCTCCAGTTGTGAAGATGACTTCTATTCGAGTAATGCTGGGGTTAGTAGCTAGTATGGATCTTGTGCATGAGCAGTTGGATGTGAAGACTGCTTTTCTTCATGGTGATTTGAAGGAAGAAATCTATATGGAACAGCTGGAGGGATTTGAAGTTAAAGGGAAAGAACACTTGGTTTGTAAGTTAAAGAATAGTTTGTACGGCCTGAAAAAAGCTCCAAGGCAGTGGTACATGAAATTTGATGCATTTATGGTGGATCAAGGTTACAGTAGAACAATTGCAGATCATTGTGTGTATGTTAAAAGGTTCCCGGATGGTAACTTTGTTATTTTGTTGTTATATGTAGATGATATATTGATTGTAAGGCCCCAACTTTTGTGAATAAAGATGAATTTTTTATAAATATCATTTTTGAATATTATGGAATGAATTTGATATAATGTTATAGTTGTGGGTAATATTTATAAATTTTATAAATTACGCAAGTTGTTATATAATATTCGATTGGTCGGGGAATATTCGTTTTAACAGGAAATATTCGTACAACGGCACAATCATTGGTGGACCCCACAATGAAATTATTGTCGGATTGAGAAAATGACAAAAATACTTTATGAAAATAACGGCGGAAGTTTTACCGTTAACTGTTGAAACACACGGTGTTAAAAGTACAGTAATACGTGTATTTGCACAGTAACACACGGTATTGATTATTGATGCTTATATGATAAGTCACTCAGTTTTGTTTTATTGGTATTATTAATATAATAAAACAGAAAAGCTTTTTATATAAAACAGAATACTTTTATAAGTTATTCGTTTTATTAGGCTAATAGTAAAATCTTTTTATATAAAACAGAATACTTTTATAAAGTTATCTGTTTTATTAGACAATAATTAGAATATATTATATTTTATTATGCATAGTGTTTGGATAGTGCTTGCATAATGTTTGCATATTAAATCTTTTATAAAGTTATTCGTTTTATTATATTATAAATATAATATATTATATTTTATTTAAAAGATTTTACTTTAAATATGGACCGTCAGATTAAAGTACATCAATCTCGACCGTTCATGAGTTAGTTACTATGCAGTCCATTTTTCTATAAATAGAAGCTCATTCCTTCATTATTTCTTACGAATTCACTGAAACTCTAGAGAGAGAAATTATCAAGAAGCTATAGAAAAGTATCCTGCTCCTTCCCTACTCTTATATTCAGTTTCTTTTACGGTAAGGGATATTATTTGTTGTACTCGTAAGGGGTATTATTTCTTTTGTATTCATAAAGAGAACTTCTGTTAATCCATTCTTTATTATTCTGCTGGAATAACCAGTATACGCGTACTACCCTATACTTGGTGACATTCTTCTAATATTCCGTCTTTATTATTATTCTGTTAGAATATCCTGTCTGTGCGTTTACGCCGGACCTGGTCCTGTCTTTATTATTATTCTGTTGGAATATCCTGTCTGTGCATTTACGCCGGACCTGGTTCCATCTTTATTATTATTCTGTTGGAATATCTTGTCTGTGCGTTTACGCCGGACCTGGTTCCATCTTTATTATTCTGTTGGAACATCCTGTCGGTGCGAATTTCGCCTGACCTGGTTCCGTTACTTATTAATCTGTTGGAATAACCTGTCTATGCGAAGTACCGCATGCATGGTGATTTCTTTTGTTATTCCATTCGTTATTATACTCAGTTGGTTAAAGTTTTGACTTCTATACTCCATGAAATTAGTGGAATATCCTTGATATTTGCGCTTCATCCAGTATCTTTTCATGGAAATGTTCTGCTGAGCATTCTTGAATTTTACTCTACAAAGCAGTATCATGTTGACAATTTGGACGTTATTTTTTCCTGGATAAATTAATTCTTGAACTTGTTTTATTGAATTCTTATATCATTGTCATCATCCTCATGTTTATATTTTGTTGAAAGTCATCTATGGCCTGTAGTGCATAAATGGACTTGGTATGATTATGACCAGGGATTATTCGGTGTAATCATGACCGTAATGTTACAAATGATGTGGTAAAAATCCCCATTGGCCCGTAGTGCATTAATAAATAGTTGTTGGCATGATCATGACCATTAATGAATACACAAATATCCTTAGTCCGTAGTGCATGGATAATTTGTGGTCGTGATACTAAAGAATATCCTTGGCCGTTAGTGCAGGGGTGATTTGATGATGTGGATTATTTATTAAGCTGAGTCCCAGCGATAAAAGTTATGAAAAACTTTTAAAACATAGAAGATAGTAGATTTTATTCTCTACTTGACTCTTCTAATGGATTGCTTGTTCCGCTGCAGTTAAACTTGATGTTTGATATATTTTATCAGTTTAACACTGTTGAAGGCTAATGATAATTTATTATGCATTATCTTAGTCATAATATTTCTTACTGGGCTAGTTGAGCTTACCCTTTCTTTCACTGTTCTCTTCAGGAAATGAGAATATAGCTGGTACGAGTCGGGAAACGGAGTGATGGACCAGATGATAGTATTAGTAGTCCTCACTATTCTGTTAAATAGTGTGACAATAAATGTAATGTGGACTTATTCTGAGAGTGGATATTGTCTAGAAGACAATATTTGTATTAAAATTCAAAGCTCTCTTGTTGTATATTAAAGATTATATTTGTATTCTGTACCATGTATTTGGTGACTCAGAATATGTGATGTATACCTATTTTGGGGGCATCACAGTGAATATCAGAGCTTAGGGATATGATCCCTGGCTAAGATGGGAGAATTGAAATAGGAGGGGAGAGACAGGGAATTTCTTCGCTAGTATGACCTACCTAAGTTTTTTTGGTATTTAATTGGTCGGTCAGAATATAGGGATAATATGTTACATGTCAATTAACCTTTTGTTTTGTAGCAGTATCTGAAAATGACATCCGAGAATGTTGAGAATAGCAATGGAGCACAGGCAACCGTTGATTCACCACATATCAATAATCAGGATAATGTGCATCAGGAAGGTGACAATCCTCATTGCAAACAACAACACTGACCAAATGATGAATGATAGAATGTTCAGAGGCTTTATGAAATTCATGCAACAGCAGGCGAGAGCGGCTCCTGTCCAGAATGTAGGTGGAACCACTGGAAACTCTCGGACGGTCACCACTAAACAGTTCAAGGAGCTGGGACCACTGGAGTTTATTGGAGAGCCAAAACCACTTAAGGTAGAAGCATGGATAAAGCAGATCACCAAGATATTTGATGTCTTGGGATGCTCCGAAGAGCAAAAGGTTCCCTTTGCCGCCTTTATATTGCGAGGAGAGGCAGAATACTGGTGGGAATCGGTAAAGCGTACTCAACCTGCCGTACTGAAAATGTCTTGGGAGAAGTTCCAAGAACTAATCAACGACAAGTACTTTCCTGAAAGTATTCGTCACATGAAGGAGGTAGAGTTCATCAAGTTAGAACAAAATAATATGATCGTGTCGCAGTACGAAGCAAAGTTTGCCGAGTTGTCCCGGTTTGCGTCCCACTTGGTGGATAATGAAGAGAGAATGACGCGGATGTTTTTAAGAGGTTTGAAGTCGGAGATACGTCAACATCTTATTTCTCATAAACTGTGTTTGTATTCAGATATTATAAATAGGGATTAGTTAGTGGAGCGTGATAACGAGTCAACGCAACCAAAAGAGAGTAGCCGGCAAAATGATAATACCAACGAGAGCAGTCATCAAAGCGGTGACAACAAGCGTGGAGGGAATCAACAGTCCAGAAATGGTAACCACTTCGGTGGTAATCAGGGTCAAAGCAATAAAAATGGACATTTCAAGAAGAGAAGATTCAATAATGATGGAAAGACGTCAGCACCAGCACCCGTTGTTAAGGAAGGAGAACGACCACCTATCATATACTTCAAATGCGGAGGGGAGGGACACATCAGTCCAAACTGCACGATGCCGTCCAAAGCATGTTATAATTGTGGAAGAGAAGGTCACTTAGCCTGATTTTGTCGTTCACCGAAGACAAGTTCAGCTAGGATGGAGGCACCAAAGGCCGTCCCAGAAAAGTCAAAGTCGGTAGTGCAAGGGAGAGCATTTGCTGTGACCTACCAGAAAGCAAGGAATTTGAATGAGGTCATCACGGGTAAGCTTATCATAAACTCTAGCAAAGTCTATACTTTATTTAATACCGGTTCTACCCGATTCTTTTATTTCTCCTACTTGCGCTCAACGATTAAATTTGACTCCGGAGAAATTAGACTTTGACTTATCTGTGGAAACTCCGTTGGGAGAAACTTTCATTACATCCACTGTTTATAAGTCTTGTTTGGTTCAAATCGGTACCCTCACATTACCTGTCAATCTTATTTCATTGAAAATACTTGCATTTGACGTGATTCTAGGGATTGATTAGTTAACTACTCATCATGCAAAAATTGATTATTTTCGTAAGGTTGTTAGATTTCATATTCCTAATCAACCTATTATGCGAATTCAAGCGACCAAATCATTAAAATCAATCACGGTCATCTCAAGCCATAAAGTTATTCGTTTATTGAAAAACGGATGTCAAGCTTTCTTAACCCACGTCAAGGATCTAAACAAAAATACGTCAGTTTTGAATGATATTTCTATTGTTAATAAATTTCCTGACGTATTCCCTGAAGAACTTCCTGGCCTACCCCCAGAGCATGGTGCAAAACCCATTTCCAAAGCCCCATATTGAACGGCTCCTATTGAACTTCAGGAGTTAAAGACCTAACTGCATGAATTATTAGACATTGGCTTTATTCGTCCTAGTACTTCTCCTTGGGGTGCTCCTGTTCTATTCGTGAAAAAGAAAGATGGGAGTATGTGACTTTGTATTGATTATCGGGAGTTGAATCATGTCACCATCAAAAATAGGTACCCATTGCCACGTATTGATGACCTGTTTGACCAGTTGCAAGGAGCCAAATTCTTTTCAAAGATTAATCTTCATTCCGGATATCACCAATTGAAGATTAGAACCGATGACATTCCAAAGACGGCTTTCAGAACTCGATACGGGCATTATGAATTCCTAGTCATGTCCTTTGGATTGACTAATGCTCCTGCTGCCTTCATGGATATGATGAACTGAGTATTCAAGGAATATTTGGATCACTTTGTGGTCGTCTTTATTGATGACATCCTTATTTATTCCAAAAGCCTGTGAAGATCATGAGCAACACTTGAGGCTGACACTCCAAAAGCTTCGTGAATACAAACTTTATGCCAAGTTGAAGAAATGTGAGTTCTGGCTTGAGGAAGTAGCATTCCTTGGGCACATAGTATCAAGTCATGGAATATCAGTTGACCCGACAAAGATTGAAGCAATTCAAAGCTGGGAGCAACCTAAATCAGTGACCGAAGTACGTAGCTTTCTCGGCTTAGCTGGTTATTATCGGAGTTTCGTGGAAGGATTTTCTCAAATAGCTACTCCATTAACTCAGCTGACTCGGAAAGATAAAAAGTTCGGTTGTACCGAAGAATGTGAGAAGAGTTTTCAAGAACTCAAGAGGAGACTCATTTTAACACCTGTTCTGATAATACCATCTGGCTCGGAGGGATTTGTCGTCTACAGTGATGCTTCGGGTAAAGGGTTGGGATGTGTTCTCATGCAACATGGGAAAGTCATAGCCTATGCCTCAAGACAACTCAAAGAATATGGGAGGAATTATCCTACTCATGACCTAGAGTTAGTAGTTGTTGTCTTCGCACTTAAAATTTGGAGGCATTACTTGTATGAGGAGAAGGTAGAGATCTTTACGGATCATAAAAGCCTCAAATATTTCTTCACTCAAAAGGAACTCAACATGCGACAATGACGTTGGCTTGAACTGTTGAAAGATTATGATCATACCATCTAATACCATCCTGGAAAAGCGAACGTGATAGCTGACGCATTGAGTAGAAGATCATATGCAAGTACGAGTGCGATATTGTCAACACAAATGCCCATTTTGTGTGACTTGCAAAGGATGGAGATAGAGTTAAAGACTCCAGGGACCCATGTGGTGATGGAGAATATACGAGAAGAACTAACTTTAATTGATAAAGTTAAAGTTGCTCAAGCTACAGACCTGGAGCTGATGCGTATGAGGAAGAAAGTGCAAGAAGGTGCTATGCCGAAAGTAAGAATCGATGAAGAATGAATACTTCGAGTCAACTCCAGACTTTGTGTTCCTAACGACCCTGATTTAAAGTATAAAATCATGATGGAGGCGCACAACACACCGTTTGCAATCCATCCTGGGAGTACCAAAATGTATCATGATATTTGTCATACATTTTGGTGGAGCAATATGAAGAGAGAGATATCACTGTTTATCTCAATGTGTCTAACTTGTAAACGAGTTAAAGTGGAGCATCAAGTACCAAAAGGTCCATTGCAACCACTTGAAATTCTAGAGTGGAAATGGGAGCCCATTACTATGGATTTCGTTACCGGTCTTCCTAAGGTTTCTCAAGGTATAGATGCGATTTGGGTCATTGTTGATAGATTGACCAAGTCTACTCATTTCTTACCGATACGAGAAACTTATACACTTGAACGTCTTGCTCGTATGTACATAAACAACATTGTAAGACTGCATGGTATGCCAGTATCCATAGTTTCTGATCGAGACCCAAGATTCACTTCACGATTTTGGGTTAGTTTACAGAAAGCTATGGGCACAGATTTATGATTTAGCTCGGCATATCATCTTTAGACAGACGGACAGTCGGAGAGAACTATTCAAAATCTTGAAGATCTATTAAGACTCTGTGTCCTTGACTTCAAGGGAAGTTGGGATAAGTTCTTACCATTGGTGGAGTTTTCCTACAACAACAGTTATCAAACAAGTATTGGCATGGCTCCATTTGAGGTGTTGTATAGAAGAAAGTGTCGTTCTCCAGTATGTTGGGATGAGGTGGGAGAAGCAACGTTGTTGGGACCTGAGTTGGTACGTATGACTACATAAAAGATTCAAATGATCCGGCAACGTATAAAAACCTCATAAGATCGACAAAAGAGTTATGCTGATCTTCATCAAAAGGACGTGGAATTCGATATAGGAGATCATGTATTGTTACGTGTTGCTCCATGGAAAAGAGTTACGAGATTTGGAAAGAGAGGAAAGCTCAATCCGCGATTCATCGGCCCATTTTTAATCCTCGATCGAGTAGGAACTGTGGCCTATAGACTCACTTTACCGCCAAGTATGTCTCGTGTTCATAACGTTTTTCACATATCCATGTTACGTAAATATGTGAAAGACCCGAACTACATTATTGAGTTAGAACCGGACGAAATAGCGGAAGATTTGAGGTATGAAGAGGTTCCTGTTCAAATCTTGGATAAAAAGGAACATATTCTACGTTCCAAGGTTATACCTCAAGTCAAAGTTTTGTGGAGAAACCACGATGTTGAGGAAATGACTTGGGAGTTATAATCTGAAATGAAATCAAGGTATCCTTACATCTTCGATATACCAGGTACGTACTCTAATTTCGAGGGCAAAATTTCATAAGAATGGGAGATTGTAAGACCCCAACTTTTGTGAATAAAGATGAATTTTCTATAAATATCATTTTTGAATATTATGGAATGAATTTGATATAATGTTATAATTGTGGGTAATATTTATAAATTTTACAAAGTACGCAAGTTGTTATATAATATTCGATTGGTCGGGGAATATTCGTTTTAACAGGAAATATTCGTACAACGGCACAATTATTGGTGGACCCCACAATGAAATTATTGTCGAATTGAGAAAATGACAAAAATACTTTATGAAAATAACGGCGGAAGTTTTACCGTTAACTGTTGAAATACCCGGTGTTAAAAGTACAGTAATACGTGTAGTTGCACAGTAACACACGGTATTGATTATTGATGCTTATATGATAAGTCACTCAGTTTTGTTTTATTGGTATTATTAATATAATAAAACAGAAAAGCTTTTTATATAAAACAGAATACTTTTATAAGTTATTCGTTTTATTATGCTAATAGTAAAATCTTTTTATATAAAACAGAATACTTTTATAAAGTTATCTGTTTTATTAGACAATAATTATAATATATTATATTTTATTATGCATAGTGTTTGGATAGTGCTTACATAATGTTTGCATAGTAAAATCTTTTATAAAGTTATTCGTTTTATTAGATTATAAATATAATATATTATATTTTATTTAAAAGATTTTGCTTTAAATATAGGACCGTCAGATTAAAGTACATCAATCTCGACCGTTCATGAGTTAGTTACTATGCAGTCCATTTTTCTATAAATAGAAGCTCATTCCTTCATTATTTCTTACGAATTCACTGAAACTCTAGAGAGAGAAATTATCGAGAAGCTATAGAAAAGTATCATGCTCCTTCCCTACTCTTATATTCAGTTTCTTTTACGGTAAGGGATATTATTTGTTGTACTCGTAAGGGGTATTATTTCTTTTGTATTCATAAAGAGAACTTCTGTTATTCCATTCTTTATTATTCTGCTGGAATAACCAGTATACGCGTACTACCCTATACTTGGTGACATTCTTCTAATATTCCGTCTTTATTATTATTCTGTTAGAATATCCTGTCTGTGCGTTTACGCCGGACCTGGTTCCGTCTTTATTATTATTCTGTTAGAATATCCTGTCTGTGCGTTTACGCCGGACCTGGTTCCATCTTTATTATTATTCTGTTGGAATATCTTGTCTGTGCGTTTACGCTGGACCTGGTTCCGTCTTTAGTATTATGTTGGAACATCCTGTCGGTACGAATTTCGCCTGACCTGGTTCCGTTACTTATTAATCTGTTGGAATAACCTGTCTATGCGAAGTACCGCATGCATGGTGATTTCTTTTGTTATTCCATTCGTTATTATACTCAGTTGGTTAAAGTTTTGACTTCTATACTCCATGAAATTAGTGGAATATCCTTGATATTTGCACTTCATCCAGTATCTTTTCATGAAAATGTTCTGGTGAGCATTCTTGAATTTTACTCTACAAAGCAGTATCATGTTGACAATTTGGACGTTATTAGTTCCTGGATAAATTAATTCTTGAACTTGTTTTATTGAATTCTTATATCATTGTCATCATCCTCATGTTTATATTTTGTTGAAAGTCATATGTGGCCTGTAGTGCATAGATGGACTTTGTATGATTATGACCAAGGATTATTTGGTGTAATCATGACCGTAATGTTACAAATGATGTGATAAAAGTCCTCATTGGCCCGTAGTGCATTAATGAACAGTTGTTGGCATGATCATGACCATTAATGAATACACAAATATCCTTGATCCGTAGTGCATGGATAATTTGTGGTCGTGATACTAAAGAATATCCTTGGCCGTAGTGCATGGGTGATTCGATGATGTGAATTATTTATTAAGCTGAGTCCCAGCGATAAAAGTCATGAAAAACCTTTTAAATCATAGAAGATAGTAGATTTTATTCTCTACTTGACTCTTCTAATGGATTGCTTGTTCCACTGCAGTTAAACTTGATGTTTGTTATATTTTATCAATTTAACACTGTTGAAGGCTAATGATAATTTATTCTGCATTATCTTAGTCATAATATTTCTTATTGGGCTAGTTGAGCTCACCCTTTCTTTCACTGTTCTCTTTAGGAAATGAGAATATAGCTGGGACGAGTCGGGGAACAGAGTGATGAACCAGATGATAGTATTAGTAGTCTTCACTATTCTGTTAAATAGTGTGACAATAAATGTAATGAGGACTTATTCTAAGAATGGATATTGTCTAGAAGACAGTATTTGTATTAAAACTCATAGCTCTCTTGTTGTATATTAAAGATTATATTTGTATTATGCACCATGTATTTGGCGACTCAGAATAGGTGATGTATACCTATTTTGGGGGCGTTACGTTGATAGTTGGGTAGGATGCTAATATGATTCGCAGGCTCAAGGGTGAGTTGTTCAAGTCCTTTGATATGAAGGACTTAGGTCCAGCTAAACAGATTTTGGGTATGAAGATTGTTCGTGACAAGAAAGCCAAGAGGTTGTGGTTGTCACAAGAGAAGTATGTTGAGCGGGTGCTTGCAAGGTTCAACATGAGTGATGCTAAACCAGTTAGCACACCACTGGCTAGTCATATTAAGTTAACAAAATACATGTGTCCTTCTACCAAGGAAGGGAAAGATGATATGGCAGCAGTTCCCTACTCCTTTGCTGTAGGGAGTCTTATATATGCAATGGTTTGTACGCGGCCAGATATTGCTCATGCAGTTGGCGTTGTGAGCAGGTATTTGTCAAATCCTGGCAGAGAACATTGGGAAACAGTTAAGTGGATTCTCAGATACTTGAAAGCTACTTCCAGTTTGTGTTTGGGTTTTGGTGGTACGAGTCCAGTCTTGGAGGGTTTTACAGATGCAGACATGGCAGGTTCTGAAGAGAAGAAGTCTACTTCGGTGTATCTGTTTACTTTTGCAAGGGGAGCAGTATCATGGCAGTCCAAGTCGCAAAAGTGTGTTGCTTTGTCTACAACTGAGTCAGAATACATCGCTGCTACTGAAGCATGCAAGGAGATGTTGTGGTTAAAACGGTTTCTCCAAGAGTTGGGTTTAAAACAAGATGAGTATGTGGTTTATTGTGATAGTCAGAGTTCAATTGACTTGAATAAGAATGCCACGTATCATAATCGGACCAAGCATATTGATGTTCGTTATCACTGGCTTCGAGAAGTGATGGAATAGGAATTGATGAAAGTGAAGAAAGTTTATACCGACGAGAATCCCTCAGACATGTTAACAAAAGTTCTCATTCGCGACAAGTTGGAATTTTGCAAGGAATTGGACGGGATGGATTCCAAGTGACGGGGTCACAGATATTACCTCCTCTGATGGGCTCGGAGGGGGAGATTGTTGGTCAACAATTCCTCACCTCATTTATTGCCCCACCCATTGAAAAATTTGCCAACTTCATTTACTCCTCTTCTCCTCCATTCGGCTATAAAAAGGCAACAAGTGTAAGAAGAAAAACACACCAAACACAAAATATATACTCCATCCGAGAGTTAGTAGATAAGGAGGGAGAGAAAGAAAAGCTTTTGTAAAGCTTTAGAAAAATAGAGAGAGAAAGATAGTTCAAATAAAATGGTATTTTATTTGGGTTCCATCACATAGTTATTGTGGTGAAGTAATTTGAGTTTGTACTCAAATTAAGATATCTTTGTATTCTCTCAGTTTATTATAGTGAATTATTCGGAGTTTGTCTTGTGGTTTTTACCTCTTAGTTTTAGAGGGTTTTCCACGTAAAATCTTGGTGTCTCGTGGTTGGATATTTTCTACTTATTTCCTGCATGGTTATTATTTTGGTGGAACTGCAAATTTAATCTGTTTGGCATGTGCTGATATTTTATCTGTCTAATTTATCAAAGACAACGGTATTTGGAAGGTGATTTTTTCCCAACAATATAAACAACATTGTAATTATATGAACAACTTACATAGAATTCTCACCAACATATACATATACATAAGCATATTTGATATATAGGTTTAGATTTTTATTATTTAAGGTACTAAAATTATTTCAGGTAAAGAAGTATACACGTAAAATTTTCATTGTAATATATAATTTCAAACTCGACTTAATATGCAAGTTTAATCTCTTTACGATTTATATATATGTTTTTTTTATGAAATATTGAGAAACTAAGGGGGGTGTATTCAATTAAAATTTTTAAAGATTTTTTTAAGTGACAGACTTTTGTAGAATTTGTAGGATTTTAATGACTTTTAAAGACTTTAAAGACTTTTTAAAAATGACTTTTATAGACTCCGTGAAATAAGTAACAGACTTTTATAAACTTTGTATCAAGACTGTGATAGACTTTTGTATATTTTTAATATATTTTGCAACTTATATTAATTGTTAATTAGTCCATGTGTACAACCTCTCCCTCTTTTTTCATGAACTAAAGTAAATCTCTTTATATTATTGTGACATGAGATTTTATACATGTTGAAAGCGTTCATATTATATATTCTACTCATTTCATGATATATTTGGATACCAATAAAACTTTAGAAACTACAGATGCAATACAAAATTAAGCTCACTATTTTATTGAGTTATATATACTTTATGCATATGCGTACGCTTTTTAGTAGGAATACCAAACTCTGTATTTTACAAAATAATATGACAATGAAAACCTATATGATCAAATGTTGCAAAACTTCATACAAGTGAGTAAAAGGAAATTAACAATAATCATAATATATATTGTTTAAAGTGAAAATAATATATAGTATATACTGTTTAATGATCATAATATATGATATATATTATATACTTGTTGGATCATATTATTATTGTTAAACAGTATATATATACATCATATATACATACACATCATATATTGTTTATTATTTTTGCCAATTAGTGTTAAAGTGTCTCAAAAATTAACAGTAATTTCCTTCGTTTAAAATGTCAGAAAACTAAAAAAATAAATACACATCATATATTTTCTATTTTCATATATTATACTTACATAATCTTTACAACTGAACAACTGATATGAGAGTTTCATGATCTCACATTTGTTGAATAAATCTCTTTCCTCTTTCTATTGAAAGCTTTCGAACAGCTGTTTTTTCTCTCACCAATTCAGATTAGGTATAGTTATTTGTTTACTTATTAATATATATTGTTAATTCTCTTATTATAATAAATCCAATTATTTTTATGGCCCAAATTTTACCAAATTATTTATTCATCACATATTAATATTTATTAGCCCATATAAAATAAATAACTAGTTTGACCCAATAAAAGACAAAGTCCAAGTAATCACAATTTTATCCACCTTTGTGTTTATTTGGAAGTCTTTAGAAATCTTTAGAGATGAGGTAAGACTTTGAATATAGGTTGATAGTTATAATTCTTCTTCTAAAGTCTGTCAAAGTCTATCATTTGACAGAAATCTTTAAAATCTATGACTTTTTGAATACCAAACTACTTTTATAGACTTTGTAAAAATCTTAATTCAATACCACCTAACTTTTAAAGACATTAAAAAAGTTGTAATTGAATACCACTAAACTTTTATAAACTCTTTAAATGTCTTGATTGAATACAACTAAAATTTTAAAATCTTTAAAAGTCTTTAAAATTTTTAATTGAATACACCCCTAAATATGGTTTGAAAGGAGTCCTAATCCGTCCAACCCACATAATCTCACAGGGCAGTCAAATCTATTTTATATTTTCAACTTTAGGTTTTATTGGCCCAACTCAATTTTGACCCAATCCTGAATCACTAATTACAGACTTTTAGCCCACTCAATTTTATTCATTATCCCATTAATCACTTTTAATGTTAAAGACCCAGCCCAATACAGTCATGGCAAGGTCAGGCCAAAACCGAGTTGGACTGGGTAGATTTTGCCTGCGGTAATCTCTTTTCTAAAACCATAAACCCTGACAGCTGGAGGACCGATCGGACAAGGGCAACCACTGATTGACCGGCGAGTTGGACTGGGTAGATTGTGCCTGCGGTAATCTCTTTTCTAAAACCATAAACCCTGACAGCTGGAGGGACCGATCGGACAAGGGCAACCACCCGCCCCGCCAATTCGAAAAAGAGCATAAAATTCTGGGACGAATTGGCACAAACTGAAGAATTTGATGGCATGCTATCATCAAATTCCCACATTCTGGAGGAATCTCCATTGTAGCGCAAGGAGCTTCTCCCTAACCTACAGAGCTGTTGTAAACAGTTCATGTAGTTTCGAGTCTTCATATTCTTCATCCGTATGGTTCAATAAGGTGATTATTAATGAATGTACTTGTTCTGGGTGTTATTTTATATATGGTAATGGTGTTTTTTTTGTCTGTTATTTGAAGTTGGAGAAAAATTTCAAGTGAGATGTTATATACATGTGTGGGAGTTTTATTTTGTGATGTTTTTGACTGTTTTGAATTGTATAGCTTGTTCTGTTGTTGTGCCAAATTGATTATACTGCAATACTTCTTAAATTCAATTTGGGGATGTTTCTTTATTCAAATATGGACTAAACAACAATGTTCTAAAAGTCGCTAGGCGGGAGGCGGGCGGGCGGGCGGGGGGGCCTAGGGATTTTTTATTTTAAGTCAATTTTAATATTTTAACTTACATTTATCCAAATAAAACAATAATATATAGCAAAACAATCTATAATAAAGATAATAAAAGCATTTGCTTAAAATTCAAACACATTCATATTGTTGCTAATGTCAAAGTTCAAAAACAAACATGCAATTGTTCAAAGTTCAAACATATTTTTAACGTATTAGTTTTATTTATAAATTTATAAACAAGATTGCTATTAAATAATAAAATTTCAAGAATTTAATTCCATATTAAAACTTAAGAAACTAAACATAAATTTAAGAATTATATTGAATTAAACTAAATATTACAAATGTATCATCATTTATATAATTTGAAGTTGGTTCAAGTTCAAAAAATTACAATTATAATAAAATTATCCATTTTGACTTGATATTGTTCACTTGTTGTTATGATTTGATATGCTACAACCTGTTTTATTAATATGGTAAATCATTAAAAAATATATATATATATATCAAGATCTGGTTTGGGTAGTTATTAAAATAAAAAAAATCTCTCCGCATAGACCCCGTCTAGGCCCCATCTAATTTCCTGGAGGGATTCTTTTGCCGCCTTGGGTTTAGGTGAGGCGCCTGAGGGGCCTAGCGCCTAGTGTCTAGGCGGGGCGCCAAGGGGGGCCTAGCGCCTAGGCCGGGCCTAGGCGGACCTAGACGGAGATTTTTAGAACAGTGCTAAACAAGTGTCAATTACACCAGTTCTTGATGTTCATAAGAAAAAAATGCTAACAAACTTACTGCTCTCTAAACTAGCCTCGCTTGCTGGATGTCAAAGATTACTAGATAAGTAAATGAATTTTGTTAGTGAAGAATAGTAAATTTGTATAACATTGTATTATTGATGTATGTTACCTTTCTTTCAATAGAGATGACCTGCTATTCTCTTAATTAATACAACTTGATGTCTTGGTAAAACATTACTGCAATTAATTTTTTATTTTTATTCTTTTTGATAAGTATGAAAATAGATCGATGTTAAAGGATATCTGTTATGTCAATAACGCCAAAGGGATAGCCAAACATATTCAGAACTTGTCCATGGACTTGGAGACCTCATACAAAATACCGAACTATATGAGTAGCTGATAAACCCTCAGATTCATTCTAGAACCATGACGATTCAAGCCAAACCCAAGGATTCTGGAGCAAAAAACTTTCCCATTTTTCTCCTACCACTTCTTTCTTCTTTTCCAAGCAGGAAACAATATTCAGATTTCCAGTTCATCTTGTAGAAGAATACTAGAATGTGATGTTAAAAAATCGTTCACATTGAAAAATTTCCCTACTTTTCTTTCAAGTAGTAGCATATTTCTTAGGTAAAGACACACTGACCATGAACTAGAGATCCAATATAGTCATACATATTTGAGATATTCTTGAGGTAAGTGTAAGGCAGGATAACTCTTAGCTGATCTCTCTTTTTATTTTTTGTATATATCAGGGCTACTGCAGAGTGTCTAATAGTTTGAAGGCAAATTTCCCGGGAGATGCTCATGGAATTTCTTCCACTACTTTGGGAACTGTTGAAACTGCACAAACACTAGGCCAAGGGACACTTTTGGATTCCACCCAATGTGAAGATACATTAGTTAGGATTGATTCTTCAAATGGCCGAGTAATGCTCATTGACGGCACGGCAATTATTTATAGAGCTTACTACAAGCTTCTTGGTATGTTCTTGTATGTTGTGTGTTTATTCTTATATCTGCATTAATGATTTCAGTTTACATATTAATGATGTTGGGTTGATTGCTATGTGGCTTTGTTACACATGCTTGGCTTTTCTAAGCTTTGACTTTTTGTAATGCCCCCAAAATCCGAGTGCTTTCCACAACAGATCTTGTGCTTACCAATCATCATCTTCCATAACATTCACCAACAATATACTTGGTAAAAACTCGTTTATTTAAAACTTTACAACATAATCTTATTCTAGAATCGTATACTTTACAAATTTCTATTACATACCAAAATCATATAAATCATTGACTTATTCTAATACATTGATTATGCAACTTTCCAACACTACATTCTTATGAGTAATCCATATACTCCAATCCAACAGTAAACCCTTCTTTTCAAATTCAACACTATTTATCTATCCTAGATTTTCAATATTAGCAACCAGTCAGTTCTCAAGAAAACGGGGGCTTTCCGTTAAAACGACGCTCAATTAGACAATCCCTTTTCTTGACAGAACTTTCTAAACATTGTCAATACTATTAATCTAGCGTAGTTAAATGACTTTTACATCTACTAGCTTAAATGTAAAGTATACTATACATTTTTATAATAATTCCCAACTCTTTTAATCAAATCTCCAAAGTTATTACAACTTTAAGTTCTATTACATAAAAAGAAGACAACAATAATAATCTCTCTTGACCTAATTCTTCTTCTTTCACTTTCTCTTTACTGTCAAAATTTGCTGGTAATTCTTCCTTAACTGCAAATATGGTTTTATTCGCAAGAATGAGCATACGATAGCTCAACAAGTCTAACACATAATACATAAGAGAACTCACACTTCCTTTGAATGAATAGCTCTACAAAAGATATCAACAATTGTTCATAATAGTAAACTGAGGGTTATTAAACCAAGAACTGTTCGTCAGTTATAAGACCTAGAACTCTCCATTCGTTAGTCATAAATACTTAGAACTCTCTGTAGATATTATAAGGGGATTAGCGTAATAATATCCTATGTTATGCATAACACCTTCTATACTGACAACTTTCGTTCTCAACAATATTGGAGTCGGTTACCACTTACCTGACACATCATAATTTTCTCCCATGAATAAGGGTTGTTCAACTCAGTTATTAATATACTGATTCCACCCCAAAACAATTTGGTTTGACACAATAAACTCAACTCAAATAAAGAATTATTACAATTCAATATTTCATCAATAATCATTCCGAAAGGAATAACTCAATACTCGAGTTAAGCTGAATCAAATGGCAAATAACTCTTGACAATAAATCATTTCACAATATATAAAGAACTTCATAATTCAAAGAAAGAATTAAATGAAATTTAACAATTTAAAACACATCGTTGCACTTTGCGGAAGTACATAAATTGAATGAGTTAGAAAACTTGCCTGATAGCGTCTTCTATGTTTACACTAATTTTTCGTCTTTCGTATGGCTATATTATTCATTAGGTTGACATACAGTTAGTCATAATCATGACTTTACAATCTTAGTGTACTTTAATTAATCTGTTAATTAGAATGAATTTTATTTCAATACTTTAGTACTTACTATGTTTGATTTTAATGTTAACATACATATCATGCTTTATCTCATTTAATTAGTGTGTCTAATAAATCCATTAGGTTGCTTAATCTATAAAGTTTTACTACTTATCTATGCTAACATGCATCTTCATGTTTTACAGCATTCATTAAGTTAATTAAGACATAGCTTAGCTTAGCTTAACATTAACATGCATCTTCATGTTTTACACCATTCATTAAGTTAATTAACACATCGCTTAGCTTAATTTAGCTTAACATGCTATTAACCTACAAATTCTTAACTTTAGCATGCTATACATTGATAAATTAACGAGCTACTACAAGTTGTAATTACCTCTTGAAGTTGCAACCTTTACGATAACTTGATTATGCAAGACTTTAATCTCCTTCTTCAATTAGCAATTGATCTTATTGTAGTTCTCTCTTATAATTCTTGTGAATTGGCGAAGGAAAATAACATGGCATAAGGCTTCTATTTATAGGCAAGCAACACCTAGGGCATAAGGGTCATCTAACCACAACCAACCAAAGTGGCCAACACCACAAGCAAGAAAATGAGGCCACATCTCACCTCTTAAAACAAGCCAACAACACAAGCAAATTAATAAGCTACATCTCACCATCCTAGGCTTGACAACACATTAAAGCAAACAAAAGTCAAATTGATGACCAACTCTTCAAAGCAAGTAACAATACTTACAAGTTTGTAAGTTTTACATACTTCCATAATGCCCAAAAAGCCCTCACTTTCTCTACACCATAACCAAATTCCACCTAGTTTGGTTAATCCAACTTGGTTTATTTAATATTTAATCTTCTAGTTAGGTTTCCTAACTAATCTTGTTAATCAATAATGTTGACTTTCCCAAAGTTGACATTACGTTGTTGTGAATAGTGATTCCCTAGTTAAGTTTTACAAAAAATTTCTATACTTATACTTATAACGAAACCACACACATTCAAACACAACACATAATTTCAAACACCAAAACATCTTTTATTAATCATATAACATCACATTTACAAGCCTTATAAGGATTTCAGAATATTGCATTCACCTCTCCTTATAAGAATTTCGCCCCTGAAATCACTGTATAATTATCTCTAATCTTCTCTGCACTTAATATAAATTTTCTTAATCCATATTTTATAACCTACACCTCTTTATGAGTCTACTTCTTTACTATCTCCAATAATTTTTCCTCAAGCTATATAACCCTAGAGCTATAACTTACTACTTTGATACCACTTTATCACGCCCCCAAATCCGGATCTTCTTCAACCCCTGATTTGGTGCTGACTTGCACACATCTTCCATAACATTCACCAACAATATGCTTGATAAAAACTCGTTTATTTAAAATTTGCAACACAATCTTTATTCCAGAATCGTACACTTTACAATTTCCTATTACATTCCAAAGTCATAAATTATGACTCACAATCCAACATTAACCCTTCCTCTCAACTTTAACATCATTTATCTAATCGAGACTTTCAATATTAGTAACCAGTCAGTTCTCAGGAAAGAGTGCTTTCCGATAAAGATTTCTCTGTGTTAGCGCGTAATTAGATAACCTAGCCCCTTTTCTCGATAGAACTTTCCAGACATTGCCAATAATGTTAATCTAGCATAGTTAAATGACTCCTACATATACTAGCTAATGTACAGTACACAAACAATACAATTCTTATAATAATTACCAACTATTTTAATCATATCTCCAAAGTTATTACAACTTTAAGTTCTATTACATGTAAAGAAGATAACAATATTAATCTCTCTTGACCTAACTACTCTTCTTTCAAATTCTCTTTACTGCCAGATTCTGCTGGTAATTCTTCCTTAACTGCAAATAAGATTTTATTCGCAAGAATGAGCATAAATGCTCAGCAAGTCTAACAAATAACACATTTCACACTTCTCAAGTTTATACAGATAATATAGTTCACACTACTCAAGTTATAAGGTTCACACCTCTCAAGTTATAGGGTTCACACTGCCCAAATTATAGATTCACAATTCTCAAGGTATAGAGTTCACAATACTCAAGTTATACAAGTAATTCACATATCACAACTAACTTACTGAACTTCAAAATAATTTTATAGCACATCGTTGCACATAAAAATAGTTAGAAACTTGTACATAGTCCGAAAAACTTGCACATATTCCGAAAAACTTGCACATATTTCGAAAAACTTGCATATAGTCCAAAAAACTTGCACAGTCCGAAAAACTTGCACATAGTCCGAAAAACTTGCCTAAAAACGGATAATATGTTTACGCTAAATTTCGTCCTTCGTACGGCCTATATAGATTCATGAGGTCGACATACAATTAATCACAATATGACTCTTTAAATTGGCTCACTTTAACTGGCCTTAACCTACTCCCCTAACTTTCAAAATTTTAACTTTTACGATAACCGGTTACAAAACTTGTTTATTTCATATCAACTCGGAATTGGTCCATCTTTGGACGGTGACCTATGTATAACATGGTCTAACTACCCGTATAAGTGGTACGAACCCCAAAATTCTCCAACTCAAAAAGTCTGAAAACAGCCCCCTTTACTGTTCACTAGCAGAATCATTTTCAACTTGACCCCAATTCGCTATTTTATTCATAACAAATTCATTTTAAGGATTTTTTGAGTGATTCTTGATCCTACGCGCTCATAACTTCCCCCCTCTATAACTTGGATATTCATTTCATGATCAAATCCAAACATATGAGGTTGCACACCTCTTGCAAAAACTACTAAAACTAGGTTTTACATAGCTTAAATCTAACTTTGGTTGATTAAATTGTCTAAAGCACTTCTTTAGCAAATTTAGCATACTTGATGATTTAATTAATACTAACATGCAATCATGCTTTATTTGATCAAAAATAGGTTTGTCTAATGAATCAACTAGGTTACTTAATCTATAAAGTTTTACTACTTATCTATACTAACATGCATCTTCATGTTTTACATCATTTATTAAGTTAATTAAGACATCGCTTAGCTTAGCTTAACATGCTATTAACATACAAATTCTTAACTTTAGCATGCTATACATCGATAAATTAACGAACTACTATAAGTCGTAAATTACCTCTTGAAGTTGCAAACTTTACGATAACTTGATTATGCAAGACTTTAATCTCCTTCTTTCAATTAGCAATTGATCTTACTATAGTTCTCTCCTATAATTCTTGTGAATTGGTGAAGGAAAATAACATGACATAAAGCTTCTATTTATAGGCAAGCAACACCTAGGGTATAAGGGTCATCGAACCACAACCAACCAAAGTGGCCAACACCACAAGCAAGAAATGAGGCCACATCTCACCTCTTAAAACAAGCCAACACCACAAGCAAATTAATAAGCCACATCTCACCGTCCTAGGCTTGACAATCAACACATTAAACCAACCAAAAGCCAAATTGATGACTAACTCTTCAAAGCAAGTAACAATACTTACAAGTTTGTAAGTATTACATACTTTCATAATGGCCAAAAAGCCCTCACTTTCTCTACACCCTAACCAAATTCCACCTAGTTTGGTTAATCCAACTTGGTTTACTTTCTATTTAGTCTTCTAGTTAGGTTTCCTAACTAATCCGGTTAGTCAAAAATGTTAACTTTCCCAAAGTTGACATTACGTTTTATGAATAGTGATTTAGCGTTGTTATGGATAGTGATTTCCTAGTTAAGTTTTACAAAAAAATTCTATACTTATAGTTACAATGAAACCACACATTCAAACACACAACACATAATTTCAATCAGCAAAACATCTTTTATTAATCATATAAGATTACATTTACAAGCCTTATAAGGATTTCGTAATATTACACTTTTGATAAACGATAAAAAATAGTCTGCTTTAGGTTGATAGTCTATGTTTATGACTGATATATACCTGGGGATATAATAATGTTTCTGAAGTTAATTTCATAACTTCATCATAGAACGGGTTCAGGATATTAGGACCTTCACGAATAATGATTAGTTATTATACTGCAAAAAAATATTAGGACTTCTTTCATATTTTCACTTGACTATCCCTGGCTCGGATTAGTTTTGAGAGATATATCGTTCATTTCCAATTTATCTTTTGATTCTTTTGTGATCCAGATGCCAAGATGATCATAAACTTTAAACCAAATGTGTATCTTTTCTCTAAATAAGTGTAATTTTTTTCTGCAAGATGTTAATTTTTCCATGTTAAATTAACTGCACTAGATTCTGCTGGTTACATGTTACTCAAAGATGGTTTTGGTTTGTCCAGCTCGAAATGTGTAAGAATTTAATTAGTTTAATGATTGTTTTACTTGCTTATTAACTTGGTTTATATATAATGGTTTTCCGGTATTTTAATTTCCAGTAATTACTGAAAACTGACCATTGTGAGGACCAAGTGTTCTTCCATTTTAGCTGCTCTATAAATAAGTTGTAACTATATTTTTAAGCTTGTAAGAAGAATCCCTTTTACTTAACAATTTTGCATTGGGATGCAACCAATGCGAGCTTATTGATTATGGAACTTTTCCTACCCCTTTATTTTCTAGTTAATCTATTTCTGCCAATTATTCTTTGATTGCTATTGTTTGTGTAGCTAAACTCCACCATGGTCATCTCTCACATGCTGATGGCAATGGAGATTGGGTTTTGACTATATTTTCAGCTTTGTCCCTTGTAAGTACTACTTAGTTTAGGTCCATGAACTTTATTTCTCTATCTTCATGCACTATTTTATGATAATATAAAACAGTTACTTTAGGACCTTAGGTTCACTGAAAGTTACTTCAACAAAGTATTGATGGGGTTTAACCTTAAATGGTGAATTATTGTCATTTATCTGTGAACATAGAGAGGCTGCAGAATCCCACATAGATTTGTCTTCTGAAATTTCAACTAGGAATTGTTTTCTTTGTTATTATTATTTGTTTGAACTTCTTCTACTCTTCTTAGCAGCCAATAGAGTTGAAGCCCATCTTTAATCAAGCTTAATTATATATACACCTTTATCTAGTATAACAAACTTTTTGTATACCATGTCAGGTTGGCTAAGTGATTTTTTCCTTTTTATTATGAAAAATAGTTTGCTCATGGTAAAATTCTCTGCTAGTGTAACCTAGGAAGCGGATTATTATTTCTAATTGAATAGGAATTAGTAATAGGAAAAAGGAAAAGTGATGTCTATGCATCTAACTTTAGAGTTAGCTGCATGAATTTTTGCCTTTACTATTATGAAATAAATTTATTTTTTTGTAAGAATCCAGCTTATGTCACCTTGGAAGAGGATTATTTTGGTGTGTGGAATGGAAATAGGGTCGCAGTATGCCATGTAACTTAACAATTAAAATATAGTGCCAATCAAAAAAAAAACAAAAAACAATTAACATATAGTACATTATGTCAGGCCCTAGCTGTGGCCTAAGCAGAGAATAAGAGAGAAACAGATGTAGAAGTAGAGAATTAAAGAGAAAAGGGAGGAAGAAGGAGAAGAACATAGTGAATACTCACTGTGTTTGTGAGAGAGATAAAATTGAGTAGTAGCTAATTTCATTCATAAAATGCATAATATCAAAATTTGGGGAATACTCTTCCCTTTACACACATATATATAGGTACTAATTGCTGAAAAAGTAATTCTACTAACCTACACCTCATCCCTTATCCTTCACTCACATATAACTAATTCCATGTGCACACATGCTTACACTTAAAAAGTACTGTTACTAGGATATACTAATTATTCTATAGTTCCCAGTTTACCCTTTCCTGACATTCCCTACCCCTTGGAAATTCCATGTCCTCGTGGAAAAGTTATTCTGCTGGAACCATTTCTCTTGCATCTATCTTCACAATCATTGTAGCTTGGACTCTTCCTTTTCTTTGGTCCACTAGGATGATCAAAGCTGAACCTCAAGAACTTGCAAAAAACCTATACTGCTTCCTGATCAATCTTTTTCTTATTGAATAATGAGGAATCTGATGTAGTTCTCTCTTGGTATTAGCTTGATAATGCCTTGATTTCTTGTATTTCTTTTCCTTCAAATACAGACACCATTGATACTTGCTTATATCCATCATAACTAGTTGATAACTAACAGCACCAAGGTTAGTTAGACTTGGATAATTCAAATAAATCATGGTTGTTGTCCAATTCCACTGATATGGGTCTGTTAGCTTTAGAGAATCTCCAAGGAAGAGAATTGAGTTTATCTTGTGCATCAAACATTCTTTTGTTTGATCATTTTGCCTTGCAAATGAACTCTTAAAGTTTTGGAGGTGTATTCCACCTTTATCTTTCCAAGGAATAGGCCCAGTAATCCCATCTTCTTTGAACTCAGAATTCTGACATACTGAATCAATACTGCACCACCAAAATAATGATAGCCATAAAAGGAAGGACCCTGGTCCCATAAGTGTGTATCCATGTTCCCCAATAAAGAGATTGATATGTAAGAATCCTGAAATCTTCTGCTCAAGATGGAACTCAATAAGTGGTTGACAGTCTTCCTTGAACTGCACCTCTTGACTTTAACAAAATTCATTAAGTTCAATAGATTTTTGACCCTACACTAGCTTCCATTCAGCTGAAGAATGAGCTGATGTTGGCACAATTTTAGTTCTGGAACTTAAGGAACAAGTGTGAATAGCCCTAGGATAGGATAAGAGCATTGGTTTGTTGGTGGAGGTTTGTTACCTTGCATTTTGGTTGATGTTTGGGTAGAATGGGAACTGTATTTGAGAATCCTTTCCCCTTTAGAACAAACTTGTCCTTAAGGTCCGCTATAGTCTTGTCAAATAATAACCTCATTGGTTGCATTCTCAGGTGACATGCTTTCCTCCATTCAAAGGATTCTCAGGTACCATCACAAGATGCTCTTCATCAATTACTGTTCTTTCAAAGCTTCTGTACATTCTGCTTGCTGATCGTATAAAGGACTGCCTTCATATTCATCAGCAACACAAGTGGCTTCTTTATCATAAATTGGATAGTCATAATTTCCGGCCTCCTTATCTTTAATAACTGTTATGAAGCATTGAGGTGTCTTACAGTTGTGCCCAACATCATTGCTTTCCATATAGTAACAACAAATTCCTTTGTATGCAGTGAAGGATCTAGGTACAGAAATAGAAGTATAAGGAAATATGTTGTACTCAAAGTAGGGAAAATGTTTTGGTGCACTAGTTTCCTTCAAATGTGAGTTTTGCATAGAGGTTTTAACCTTATCTCTCCAAGGTTTAAGTGATACAAACCAGTCATTCTCGGACTCTTTTGGATGGCAAACATCACCTAGAGTGAATCCCATTTTCTCAAAAAGTTATGTATACTTCTTTGGATCTTGTGGAGTTGAAATGTAAGTGACTCTGTCACAGAGTTGCCAAATACTCTCATTGACCCAACGAACCGCGTATTGGTACTTACGTACCCAAACACGATACTATTACGTACTAATACTCTAAATTTAGCGTACTGAAATTTTTGTTGTTGTTTTACTTATAATTGCACAAATATTAATATTCTAACTTAGTATTGGATGCTCAAATATTACATTTGTCCTAAACTATTTATAAAATAACCAACTTGTTGATTCAACTGAAAGTCTTCTATAAAACTTAGGTTTATTTCATTTAGAATCTAAGAGAATTCTTAACTATAAGAACTTATATAAAGATACCCTAGCGTACCGCATTTTAGCTATGTACCATACTACGTACCCGTATTTGTGCCGCGTACTGGAACGAACCACGTTGCAGGTAGCACTGCTCTGTCATCACTTTTTGGACTGATTTGCAGCATGTGAGGCTGGTTTGATAGCTCCCTTAACAAGGAAATCTTTGTTGTTCAGGAAGTGCAAACACTCCCTCTACCTGCATGAATCCTTGCTCTACTTAAGGATTATTGTCAAACATTGGAACTTCATTATACCAGAACTCTTCTTCAGATTCTGGTTGTGTAGTACATTGCTGAATGTTGTCAATGAACTCAGCCTTTTCATCAAAGCAATGATTCCCTTCATATTGTGATGGTTCATCATAGGTGGGTGGATCATCATAATATGGAGCTTCCTTATTCTCAACATAATCAATTATATATAGGGGCTCCTTTATAATTTGCTTCTTTTTATTCCTTGATCCAGTGTCTAGCATTCGTCTTCAATGAATGATGGTAACACAAAGCTTGTGATGCTTGAGTTCTTTTTCCTTTCTTCCTCTTCCATTGGACATCATCTTCTTCATTTGTTCTGGCCCTGAGAAGTTGGGATTTCTAAGCAATCCCTTGTTTCCTCTGTGAACTGGCATCTTGCCCTTCCTTTTATCACCAACAGGGTTAACAAAACACTTCTGAGAACCTTCTGTTTCAGCAGCTCATTCATACCACATTTTTTCATCAATAAGCTGCAACTTCTCACGAGTACAATCTCTATAATTCAAGAAATCTTGTTTAAGAATTTGGTTGGACACTTGGTGTGCAGGTCCAGTCATGTTTCTCAGAATTTTAGAATGAAATGAATCACAGGACAATTGTGATATCGAGTTTGAAAATTAATCCCAAGTAGAAACACTACTTGAGTAAGAGTAAATGAGCTTGAGTGGTTTTTTAGTTTCCTCAGTGAAGCAAACTGAGTATCTGAAAAAGAACAAGTTTAAATCTAACTAACTATTGCTCAGTTGAATTTTAATGAGTAAATGAGCACACAAATAATCACAAGCACCAAAGATCAAAGCTAAATACTAACACTAGTTACCTAGGCAGTAATAAGCATTAATACTACTAATATAGCATAAAGTATTTAGTTTTAGAGCTAGAAAACAACTGAAAATATAATAACTATGTTTTTCGGTTTTTGAATAACTAAACTAATGCTCGATATGCTAAGCAAAGTGAATTAAGTCACTGAATCACAAACAAATACAGATCAAACCAAGTAAAATCACAGAATCTGAAAATTTTTGCCGACCGAGAAGAAATAGAAATTTATGGATTGAAACATGTTTGGGTCTTGTTGTTTATGAGGGATATAGCTTGGGCTATCTATTTGTGACTGAAACGAGTGAGTTTGAAGAGTTTTATACCTGTTTCAAGTTGTTTAACACTCGAAATTTCTAAGTTGCAGGTTTGTAGAAAAACAGAGCCTCCGAAATGGTGTTTTCTGCTTCCTTGTGGCTGGAGTCTGAAGCTGTTGTTGATGTTTGTTAGTAGTAATGAACTACCCAAAGTGTTTTGAGGGTAGAAACTAAGAAAATTGACTGAATTTTTTGGGTTTATGAACAATGACGAAACAGTAAAATAAGAATTTGAAAATAGAATAGGAGATTGAAGAAGATAAGCCTCCCAGGTCTAGGCTGTTTCTGGATAGTGTTTGAGGGATAGAAGAGACTAGTTGATGAAGTAGATTTCAGTTTGGGTTTATAGAAGAGAAGTCAGAGGTTGAAGATAGAAGAAAACAGAGGTTTTAGAGAAAGAAGATGATGAGTTTGGATAGAACTTGAGCTTTGATACCAATTTGTCATGCCCTAGTTGTGGCCTAACTATAGAATAAGAGAGAAACATATATGGAAGAAGATAATTAGAGAGAAAAGAGAGGAAGAAGGAGAAGAACACAGTGAATACTCACTGTGTTCGTGAGAGAGATAAAATGGAGTAGCAACTGAAAGCTTACTTTTCAATTTCATTCCTAAAATGCATAATATCAAAACTTGGGGAATACTCTTCCCTTTACACATATATTTAGGTACTAATTGCTGAAAAAGTAATTCTACTAACCAACACCTCATCCCTTATCCTTCACTCACATATAACTAATTCCATGTGCACACATGCTTACACTCAAAAAGTACCGCAACTAGAATATACTAATTATTCTATTGTTCCCAGTTTACCCTTTCCTGACACATTATGTAGATTTGTATAGAATGAATTTGTCGTACAGTTTGCTAGATTTAAGCATGATTATGGAAACGTAGGGAAATAGAAAACAATAATTGGTTCACAAAATTTTGTTCTGGACTTGAAGTGATAGTATTTGTGGCAACTCTGATCTTAACTACTCTCTAGTTACTAGTTAAATTGTATAAAAGTTTGTATTTAGCTCTTTGCTGTTGATATAGCTGGATTGGATTTATTGTATTAGCTATAGTTTTCAATACTTAGCAACATACACAATTAAAGATAGGTCTTGTTATGAACTTTGGCCTTATGAAGATTGTATAAGGAGTAGACCTGGCAAAATTGGCCCAGGCCCGCTGGCCGGGCTGGCCCGTAAAAATTGGGCTTTGAGCTTAACATTTTTAGCCCATGGAAACTTGGGCGTTTTTGGCCCGGCCTTGAACACAAGACTTGTAAGTAAATAAATAAGAGTTCAAACCAACTAAGCTACAACAACTATTTGTTTTTAATGCAATCTTCAATAAATTTTAACTATATTTGAAAATTATAAATAAGATATGTAGTTAGTGTAGGTAATTAATTAATAATACTAATTTATAATACTATTAAAATTTTAATTGATTTAGATATGTAGTTAATAATTTCAAAGTATAAAACTATTAAACTAACAATTATTAGTTTAAGTTAGATAATATAATTATAAAAATTTAAAATAATATAACAATTATTAGATTGCAAGTCCAAAATCTATACACAATAATATAGATAATTTTATCCCTTAATTATGCAATCCCCTACTTATTGTAGTACATTTGGAAAGTAAATTAATCATTATCCCTTAATTATGCATTCCCTCTACTTATTTGGAAAGTAAATCAACCATTATCCCAAATCATGCCTTTAGAATAATATCTAAAATTATAATACTATTAAAATTTTAATTGATTGAGATATGTAGTTAATTTAAGTAATTAAAATTATTATTATTACTATTTTTGGTGTATCAAGATTTTGCAAAAAAAAAAAAAAAAAAGCCCGCGGACCGGCCCGGCCCGCCCAACCCGGGCCACGGGCCTCACTTTTTCAGCCCGCCAAAACCCGGGCCGTTTTTAGCCCGGCCCGTTTTTGGCCCGCCCGCGCTCGGCCCGGCCCGGGCCCGCCCGCCCGTTTGCCAGGTCTAATAAGGACTAAGGAGGTGTTGGAAAAAAACATTATAGTTTACGATTATCAGCCAAATTCAGCAATAGCATGTTATATGAATTTTTTTAATAAAGCACCTTCATGGCTCCATCTTATTCTAGTGTGTAAGCTAGGATTAACCTTTTATGGAATTTATAGATTTTACACATAACTGACCTTGTATATTTCTGTCTCAGATAATTGATGTTCTAGAATTTATTCCTTCGCATGTGGCGGTATGCATTTTTTCCTCTGTATTATTGTTTTGAAATCAGTTCAAAGTGAAAACATCATGCAATATTTCTACATTTCTTTCTTTATATTTTTTATTTCTCAATTTTTTTGATTTGTAAATCTCTGTTATCTGTTGGCTATTGCTTACGTCTTATTGATTCTGCTTGTAAATTCATTATGCGTCGTTCTACTTAGTTGGTTGGAGGAGAAATAACTTAAACTTTCAGCTCATTCTATTTGGTTAGTCAAAAAATGTTTGACTGCCCAAGGGAGCCAAGGAAAATGCATTATTAGATTATCATTTATTTAATTATTTTAGGTTGAATTGACTCCCTCACCTTCCCTCATAATACATTAATAAAAAAATGTCTTATGCCAAGATCTACATCTATTAATTGTTTCGATATAGTATCAGAAATGTAACGTTTCAAATTCTTGGACTCTTGTTACTGCATATTCTGATTAATGGCCAACTGATCATTAATGTTTCTTATAATCTCTTGTATTCATGTCATTAACATAGTGGGACGTCTATATCTCATTTTTGCTTTTGTTGGATTCTTTGTGCAGGTTGTTTTCGACCATGATGGTAAGATTTATGATATGGTTATATTGTTTATTTTCCCTTCATCCCCCTTCATGCTAATACTTATCTTGCTTCTGTGCTTATGCTCGGTGCGTATCCTGCACATCTTCATTCAAATTATATTTTTTACTGTTACAACATGCATGTGAATTTTTTTCAATGAACTATGTTGATTGTTGACTGGTTAGTTCCTGGAGTGAGTTGACTTGAAAGTAATGTTTGCATTCTGTGATGTTTCTCAAAGTTCTCTTCTTCTTCTTCTTTTTTGTTGTTAATATTTATCCTTTTTATATCTTCTTTGGGTTAAATACACTTTTTCCCATTCTACTAGACCTCGGTTTACAAATACATCATTGAACTGAATTTTTTTTACGGTCAACTGATTTAACTATAATTTTTTTACAAAAAATTGAAAAACCGTTAGTCTGTTAAAATATTAACGGCAAATCAATGTGTTAGCTGACAAGGAGAGAGTCTGAGTTGGATAACTAATTAAATTATATTATACTCAATTCTATAACAAATACTTAAACAAAATATAAATCAAATTAATATACATAACAAATAATTAAATTAAATTAATTAATAATAAAATATATTAAGGTATAACTTTTACAAATATATTTATATTAAATTAATGAATTCATATATTTTTTTAATTTTTAAATATTTTAAGTTGACTTTAAAAATATAAAATTATCTAATATTTTGAAATGGATGAATTATTATTATTATCATTATTATTGTCAAAGTTTTAGCATGCTACAATAATATTTAAAAACAAATTTCTAGAAAATTTAGAAATAAATTAAAATCAAATAAAAAGAACAAATTAAAGTAAAAACAAAAAATATATATAATTACAGTCTATAAACATAAATAAACTATAATAGAAAAAAAATATAATTAAAAATGTAAATATCTTTTAATTTAGAAAATTAAATCATACTAAACAAATTAAAATATTAAAAAAAAATATTTGCAACAACTCAAACATTTCCATCTTTGCAAATCAATTGCCAGATCTAAATCCTTCATCAATAAACATCACAGATCCAACAAGAATGAAGGTTTCCAACTTCACTTCAGTTCTTCGTCCTTCCATGACTACCGCCTGCTCACACCCACCACCATTGCACATAATTAGTAAGTTCAAATTCCTCCGATCAGGCCCTTCTTCGATCAGACGTCTCGGATCAAGGTTTCGTAGACTGAGATTTATGGGTTTGATTTGATAAATTTTGGGAGCTAGTGTATATCCAGTACCCTTGTTCCTGTTATTGTTGTTAATGATGAATCAGTTCTTCCTACTTCATATCCATCACTTGTGTCATCTTATAATCACAAAATTCGCCCCTTTTGGATGTCATTGATAATGCCCCGGATGTTGTAATGATTTCTGATGAGATGAATTTATTGGGTATTGAGATGATTTCTAATGAATTTATGTTGAGATGATTTCTGGACTTTGAATGAGATAAAGGAAGAAGATGAAGTAAGAATGAGGGGAGAGAGTTTTTTTTAACCCAAATTTAGAAACTAATTTTTTTATTTAACCCAAATTTAGTTAATTTTAGTATTAAATTTTATAAGTTTTCCACTTTGGCAGACTATATAAACAAATGTGTAAAAAAATAATTTCTCTCTCACATGTGCAAGTCACATGTAAGGCTTCTATTAAAAGTCAACTCATTAATGGAATTTGTAACGATTTGATAAATATTTGTAGTTCACTGACTCGAATGTAAAAAAATTCAGTTCAATGATGTATTTGTAAACCGAGATCTAGTAGAGTGGGGAAAAGTGTATTTAACCCTATCTTCTTTTATTCTCTAGATCCTTTCTTCTTTACACCTTTATGAAAGTTTAAGGATTTATTCAAGAAAAACCGTTAATTACGTAATTATTTGAAACTTGTATCTTCCTATGTCCCAAGCCCCTCTTGAACAATTGCATAGCCAACAATATGAGAGCGAGTTACGTAAAGCTTTATATATTTAGTTCTAGGATACATATGAATTCAACCATCAAAGCAGTTTAATATTAAGCGTCTCAATTTTTTTCTTTGGGTCTCAAGTGTGTCCAAAATACATATTATAATTACATTGGTTGTTCAATATTATTGTGGATTCTAAGTGGTCATTACATACCAATACAATGATAACATGTATATTTTAGATACATTTGATATTCAAATTTGATACCCCTAACATTATCCTTTATATTAATCTTATTTACTTTCAACGCTAAGTGAAGTTTTTAATATTAACCTTATTTACTTGACTTTGATAATTATAATTGGGCTTTGATATATGTAACAACACGAAAGTCAATTTTATATGTTATTTGAGCCTAATATAGTATAAGTTTATATTCTCAAAAGTTAAGGCTACTATCATAAAAAAGAGTCGACACTAGGGATGAAAATTTGACCTGTCTTGACAGTGTTCCCCATGCGTTGAATGGGCCGGTGATTTTGACTTTGACCGGATACGGGGTTATGATTGAAGAATCACCGAATAGTTACATGTAGGGACGGAGAGGGGATGATATTTACTTCCCTCGCCCCATTCCCCACCTGAACCCAACTCGAATAGTTATATATTAAATAATTAATATTTATATCCTTATATATTTACATAATTATAATATATGTCAAGATATTATATATATAAAGGTGAAAACCTTATATTATTTTTTCTACTTATCAACTTTTTAAAGAATTATATGAACTTATAAATATTGTAGTACTTGGTGAATAAATATATGTTGATGGATTTTATATTATTAAATTACTATATTTTCTTAGTAGTAACAAAATTGTTACTCTTTTACTAATTCATCATTTATGCATTAATGTACGATTCATTTTCATGCATGTATTATTGCAAATATGGTTAAACAAGTGGTTGATTTTTCATTTTCATTTTCTTTTTTTTTTTATCAATCCACAAAATATTAATCCCCGTTGGTGTTTAAATTTCCCGTGCGAATGGGGATGGTTGTTAAGTGTTGGGGCGGGTATGGAGAATATTTATGTAACCCCATCCCCCCTTCGGTCCCAACATAGCTACGCCAGTGCTCTTGATGTTAGTAATGATATGTAACTGCAATGAATATGCATGTGATCTACACCTAATTATAGTGATACTCTTTCTTTCCCCAACCTACGACTAAATTAGTTCCCTTCCCTTTTCTATAATAAAACCTTCCTTGAATACTCTAGAGTATCATGTCTGAGGTTTCATGGAGATGTTTTGGCGAGTGTCCTAGAAGTCTCAATTTACGGTACGAAAACGTTACACAGAAAATTATGAACACATAAGTGAAATTCTAGACATGTGTTGAGAAGTGTCCACTAAGGGTTTATGTGCAACATGGATACATTGACCTATTGGAATTGTTTGAGTTTTCTATATCTTGTGTAACATTCTTTCTTTCTTTCTCTCTCTGTGCTAACATTATATCAAACTTGGTAATACCGAGGAGTATATGCATCAAATACTCTCTCTCTACCCCTCCCTCTCTCTCCGCTAAGTAACATTTATATCACACTTGGTACTGACATCATAGAGACCCCGTGCTCTCGTTCTTTGATCCTTCATATGACCATATTTTAAAATTTGAAGGAAGTATTGCTGGTCAGAGAGAGATAAGGGATAACAATGCATGTACTTACTTTAGTAGGTTTTGTAAGTCAGCTATGACAAACTCATGAAATTGCTTAGTAGGGATGATTGTGCTACTGTCCAATATGTTTTTTATGGGTATCATTTCGTTTGAAATATTATTATCTAATTAAGTGGTGAAAATTTTCTTCCCTTTTTCTCCTGAAAGCCATTTCGTTTTGTAATGCTTGTTTCTTTATCTGTCGTTCTGAGGTTGAGAACTTCTCCTTTTGGACTTTCTGTAAGGTTACTAGTTCTAGTTTTGGAGGTATGTTATAAAAGCCAAAACCCTGAAGGCTGTTTGGGTAAGGTCAATGTATTTTTACCGGTTGGTCTGTTTTCATCACCATGCTCTGCAACAATTTACTTTCCTGTATGTGTTTTGTTGCAGCTTTCACTCTGCAGTGGGTAGCGTCAATGTGATTTTTTCTTTTTTCCACATTAAGCTTCAAGTACTATCTTCTAGTTGCCTTTTTTAATCTTTTTTTACTTGTAATCACTTGTTTGAGATACACCAATTCAAGATAGTCTTTCTTCATTTGTGCACGTGGAACTTGTTGCTGGGGTATCCCAAAGTCAACTTAGTTTTAATGATGAGAAACACAATTATAATTTTCAATCTTAAATGTCAGACAACGACAAAGTCATTTTAGAAAGAATCCAATCATTCTGAGATCTCTTTTAAAGTTATTCAAAATCATGTGGTTTGGATATCCTTTTCACTTAGATTCTTTTAGAGTAAAGGGCTATAGACTCCTACAAGAGTGAGACTGTCATTGTTTATTCCAAGAATGTAGTTTCTCTGGCTTGATTGAGCCTTGTCACTGGATTAGGGCGGTTCAATTAAAAAGTTGTAGGGTATATGGACTGAAATGAATATGGTTTCATTTCTAGCATACAGTTTTATTTCTAGCACCGTTTTGAAATTCGGAAATGGAGCTTTTAAAAGGACTTGCTATTTCAGATGTTCATAGAGACTAATAGCCATTGCTTCATTAGTTTTTCTTTATATGTCCTCCCTTTTGTACTTTCCCTTCTATCTAGTAAAACATTGTCTTTATACCAAGATTTTCGGAAAGAGTTTTGGGAGGGTCTTTTTAATTATATTTATAATTTTCTTGCACTTTCTCCTTCTCTTTTTGCTGGGAGTGGAATTAGTGGTTCTTTAACTAAATTGTCAGACGGATTTAGCAACATGATATCAAGGTTTTCCACTAAGAATATTCCCTAATCTTCAACTTAATCACACTGGTAGCTCCCCTAGTATGAGGCATAATCTTATCTTTTAGATGTTTTACACCAATGAATGTTTTGAGTTTGACCTTTCGTTTCTTGGAATCTTCTCAGACTTGCCCTCCGGAGTAGTGCCCATATTTTGAGTAACTTAGTGGGTTTTCAAACGTGTTTCTTCAAGCAATATTTTGATAAAAACATTTTTCTTTACAGGAATTCCATTTGGTCATGTTCCTCTTTCTTCCAACCAAAGTTTTGTGGCAAAAGGTATGTTCTTTTGGTCTAATTTATATTCAGCGTGCTGAGTTGAAATGGGAGGCCCAACATGAAAGAAACCTTAGACAACTTTAACAAAAAAAATCAAGGAGATTCTGATAGCATTATTAGTGATTTACGATACCTCAAAAAATGTCCAAATTGTATATCTCTAATCAGAATTAATGAAACACTAGTTGAGCTGGATTATTATTATCAAATATCATTTTAGACAGTTTCCTGTTAAAATTGTGATCTCGTGCACTTATATGGGTACTGTTATACTGTGTAACATATCTTACAACCTATTTGAGAATTTTTATAGAAAATGTGAACTTTTGTATGCTTCTTGTTCCTGATAGTAGTTGTTTGATGTGGTGTTCCCTATCTATATGGAGAAATATGCTTTTGGAGTTAAAGGCAATGTCGGTCATATATACATGTTCTACACTATTATATAATACCAGCACCTCAATATGATGTACCTTTGCCTGCCATTTAGAGAATAATACACATGGCATTATTGGCATCTCTAAAAAAAATATCTGTTGTCTTATTCACTTGTCATGTGTCGTCTGAACCAATCACCTCTTCTATTTGTACGCGTGGCACTTGTGTGCTTTATGCCCTCCCAATGTGCTGAGAGCATATATCGATTCTAAAATCCATTGTATTTCCCAAGTCTGAACTAATCTTATTGATATAATTGTGTAGTAAATTATTGGTTGCTATACGTTGATCTGATTTTCTGTCAATGTGACATTAGAACATGTGATGTATAGAACATCCCGTCTTATAAACCTCTTTGTTAGGTTCATATGGGCTGTTCGTAGACATAAATCAGGTGTGTTTTTTACAGAACTAACAGAATAAAATACTAAGAAGCCATTCATATTGTATGAAGATATGGTTGTGATGGAACAAATATTTTTTTGGTGGACCCCGTTAGAATGTTGAAGCTCGAAGAAAGCTTGTTAGAGTTAAGAAACTAAGACTTTTAATCTTGCAAGAGCTGCTTTCTATCATACAATGTTAGATTCTTCAAAATTTATTAGGTACAACAGTACTACCTCTACCACAAACTTACCATAAGAGGCTTCATGTTTAGTAATATATGTAGATATATAATTTCACCATTTAGTTTTCAGTTTCTCCTTTATATTTCCCAAGACTGCAAGAAAATCATTATGTTCTAATGAGGCTGCTGGTATCCATTACTGGGAATACTTGTTATTCTTTGCAGTTGGACTTAATATTCTGATTTTCTTTTTTAATAAGTTGATTGCTGAAATGTTATCAACCTTCATATTCTGAATTGCTGAAATGTTATCAATCTTCTTTCTCCTTTATAGATGCATGCCAGTGCTACCTCTAGATGCCTTCTTGCAATATTACTGCGGACAAAAGTATATATATCTGTTTTATGAACGAGTATGTAGTCTTGAACTGAAATAGCTTGTGCTAATAATTATGATGAGCACTCTGAGGCATCCTGAGATCTAGTTCTGATTTCTAAAAAAATATATTTTGTTGCTTATTTTTAATGTTATTCTATAATTTTAGCTAAACTCTTCTATACATCCCAATTGAATCAGCCTAGTTATGCTAATTCGTCTAGGTTCAGTCAGTTACATTAAGTGATGCCCCCTCTATTCCACAAGAGTTCTATTTGTTAATTTTTTTCGTTCCAAAAAAATCCCCATTTCTTTTGATGACAGTATAAAATAACGCAATGTCCTCAAGTTTACGACCATAATTTGATTATCATGTCATCATTTCTAAACAAATGACACTTCTGTCCTTTTAAGTTGCCACCCACTTTTAAAGTCGTTCCTTTTATTCGATTTGACCCCAACCCGACCCTTTTTGACTCAACTCGACCCAGTTGACCCGACCCCAATTTCACCAATTAATTTTTTTTTAAAAAAAACTAAAAAGTTTTAAAAATAATATTTAATTTTAAAATATTAAAAATAATTATTACTTTAAATATTCTTAAAAGTAATTATTATTTTTAGGAAAAATATTAGAAACTTTTATTTGTTTCATAAAATGAGTAAAATTTTATAAAATATAGATTAAAAAAATTAAATAAGAAAATAAAATAAATATTCAAAAAGAAAAGTAGATTTTTTATGTAAAACTTTACTTTCAAAAGAAAAAAAAAGTTTGTCTTTACCATTATTATATTTATTCTTAATATTAGAAGTTTTAAAAACAAAAACTAATAATAGAAATTAAAATACAAAAAACAATAAAAGATAAATAAAATAATTGTTTCAATTGTTTTAAAATAAAGAATTTAAAAAGTTTAAAACTAGAAAATAAAGTTTAATGAAATATAGATTCAAAAAAATAAAAAATTATTTTCAGAAAAAAATAGAAATTTTTATTTTTTAAAACTGAGTAAAGTTTCATAAAATATAGATTAAAAAAATAAATAAAAAACCTTATTTTCATAAAAAATATATTTTTTTAAAAGATGTGTACATTTTCATAAAAATAATTAAAAATGTTAAACTTTAATTTATTTTGAATATGAAACTTTACTCCTTTTTGAAAAAATTAAAGTTTCTAATATTTTTTTTCCGAAAATAATAATTATTTTTAAAATATATATTTTTAAATATTAAAAGTTATTATTTTTTAAAAAACTATTTTATTTTAAATAATAAAAATAATTAATATTTTTTTTATAAAAATATTTTATTTTAAAGTTTTAAAAATAATTAATTTTATGTAAAATATTAAATATAATTATTTTTTAAAAATTATATTTTAATTTTTTTGTTTTGTTAAATTTAATTGTTAAAATTAGGGTCGGGTTAGGCAAATGAAACGGAAACGCAAAAAAATGTCACTTTAAGGATCTAATTGGCGAAAAACGAACTTTAGGGACGACTTTAAAAGTGAGCAGCAAACTGACAACCTGGAGGGACAGAAATGCCATTCAACCATTTCTAAACCAAACACTCAATAAAAATCTAAGGGTAAACATGGAACAAAACTATAACCTTAAAATTTGTAAATTTTGCACAAATGCTACTCTTTTTGTGGAATGGAGGGAGTAATATTTATTGTTACTAAATATTATATACTAGCTGGGTCCCGTGCCTCCGGCACTGTATTGGCAGTGAGATTTATCTCAAACTTAGAAAGGCCCAAATGATTTATTAAGTGAGCGGGAAATTCAAAATTATTATTAGATATTTTAGATAGATAGATGTATTTTCTCACTGCCTCAAACAATGTTCTTTCAGTCTTTGGCCTTTTAGTTCTTTTACTAAACGATTCTATTCCTTAGAAGTCATATCAAGAATTGTAAATCTAATAAGATATGCTTTCATATCATGTAGGCTTGAATTTTCGTCACACTCTTTACCCGTTGTACAAGAGCAATCGCCCTCCAACCCCTGATACAGTAGTTCAAGGACTTCAGTATTTGAAAGCTTCCATTAAAGCTATGTCCATCAAAGTGATTGAGGTCAGAAAGCATAATCTTGATATAATAAGGTCAATTGACGTAAATGAAGATGATTGGGTAGTATGCCTTGAAGCAGGTGCCTGGTGTTGAAGCTGACGATGTTATCGGGACCTTAGCACTAAGGAGCGTCAATGATGGGTTCAAGGTAGTCTATGCAGTCTGTTTTTATTCCGTGATTCATTGTGACAAATGTTTGCATGAAGTTCTTTTTCTAGAGAGAGATAGTTTACCCAATATGTTAAATACTCTGGTAAATAAAAGCTTCCTTTATGTTGCATGTAACAAACCTCCAACTACCTGGTTACATATTCAGCATACTTGCCACTTGGCATGAACTACACCATTTTTTTGTTGTTCACAGAAGCTATCAATTTGCTAAGGAATATTGTTAATTAACTCTCTTTCTCTCTTGTATAATTGATCAATGGGACAACAAAAGAACAGTTTTTTGTCAAATCATTTGTTAGGAAGTAAAGAAGTATCGGGAAGTCTTCCTTTTTGCTCACCTTTTCCTTTGTTGCGCAAATTTGGACATCAAGGACAAGGGAGCAAGAAAATTTTCTCCTCAGTATGTAGTTAGTGTTATTCACCCAGTATGTTTACTCTCTCCTCATATTAATTGAGAAATGAAGAAAGTTTTGGCTATGAGTGTTCAATTTTTTTGTTGTTCTATTATTCTACAATTTCTGTGGTTTCAATCTATTTTTATTTACTTTAAATATTTCATAAGTGAAACATGTGTCATGTTCTAATTATAAGTATGGGACATTTTCATTAGCTAATTTTACAATGTTTTTAGTTTTTACTACTTGTAAAGACTAGGTATTATATTTTTAACTGTCTATTTTTTTTGGAAAGATTTATAATGTCTTGCCTATAAAACACCATATATCTTTTCTAAACTTTAGTATGAATCATGTTACGTATTTATTTTTACTAATTTTCTTACTCAGTCTTATATTGGCTTTACTACAGGTACGAGTCGTCTCCCCGGACAAAGATTTTTTCCAAATTCTATCTCCTTCGTTACGTCTTTTGCGAATTGCTCCTCGTGGATTTGAGTTAGTATTACTTTGTTTACTGTTCTTCCCAAAGATATTTTTTAAACTTAGTTTGAAACTATGATAAAGATTAAAAAGGTTCCTGAATAAAGGCTTCTATTTTTACCGCTTTGTGGAATCTTGAACACAAAGTCAAACCTTATGTCAATTAGTTATTCGTTAATATAGACCAGGAAAAGTTTCAAATTGACCTTTAATTCCCAATTTTGATATATGATTAGGATATGATATGGCGTTATTGCGGTATGACCGTATGATAGACTTATAATGGTAGAAATTTGTTATTATGCATGATTTTATGGTTTTATTAATGTAGCCTGACTCTTCATTAATAGAGGTGATCGAGTTGCATGTTTTGTCATACATAATCAGATATAATGCTGATTTGAGTACTTCTGCTCCTTTCTCTTCTCTCTTTATTCTTTTTATAATTTTTTATTTAAAAGAAACCAACAAGTACAACAAATTTTGAGAGGCTGAAGTTTTGTAGCTAGCCTCTCTCTGCTCAATGTGTTGCATTTGGAACGAGATGAATGAGTGTGCACTCAAGGTGGAAAGAGCTTTCGACATGTGGTAAAAAGTGTGATACTGCACATGCGGTTAATTTTGTAACTAGTACCAGGGCACACGCTATACGTTTGCCATTTAAGCAAAGTAACACACACACACACTCACACACACACACACACACACATATATATATACACACACACACACACAATGTGATAATATTATCATCTTTATTTTTTATACTATCTCCATTCCAAAATTTGATTTTATAGTCCATTCCAAAAGTAAAGATACATTTTTAGGCTATAAATTAAGATTAAGTACCTAAGTGTTTCACATGCCACCACTACAACATTTCTAACTAATTTTAAAAATGTATATCTAATTATGGAATGGATAGAATAGTTAGTAATTTTAGGGAACATGATAACATCTAATTTTGAATCTACCTTGAACATTGAAATTGATAATAGCAATCCTTGATCCTAATCAACTTCGTGCTAGAACCTAATTTTCGCAAGCCGGTGGAGAATTTTCAAAACCAAGCATGGTCGGTTTGGTAAAAGAAATTGTGATCAACGTGACAACTTCTTTTCTTTTTGGCCTACTGTTGGTCGGAAAACCGATAACTAAACACGCGTAAGTATACACGGTCTAACAAGTAATACAGTGATAAGGAGTGTGTTGTACCCACGAGGAACTATGACTAATATTTATCAAGTATCGACTATGTATCGCTAAAGTCTTATTCGAACAACAATAAATGAAAGTGTGAATTATCTAAGCATAACTAATTATCAAAGCAAGTAAATGGATAATGAATGGTAATCGAAGGAATTACAAGCTAAGGTCACAACTTCACCCCACATAAGCATTCTGTCGAACACCTGGCGTGCTATGTTTCATCAAACTAGCTACCCTTCTCTCTTTGGTCTTAATGGTCACGACAATCTGTCGACCGAGAACACACATGTGCCTATGCACCTCTGTCGAGGTATGCACAAACATATCATCTCCAGATCCACCCAAAAGGGAATAGAACAGAAAAGAACGTCCAAGCTAGATACAATCCTACATATGTCTATGCGAATTAATCATAACAAGGATTTAAGCATAAGCTCTCTATTAGGTCACACGTGGCGCACAGATATATGTCTATTCTACGCACAACTTATGCAGTCGAAACCCACAATCACATGCCAATATATTCAGGTGTAAACTTACAATCCTTCTGTCGATATCATGTAAATTACCAAAATCATCACTAATGTCTTAGTGAGAATCATTAAGCATAAATATATCGAACCAAATCATATGGTGTCAACCAAAGAGATAAGACAGTCAATTTAAATAACAAAGGGTTCCATTATAACCTTAGAGCCAATATTCAGTTCATAGCTATTGCACAAAATACAAGTAGCAATAAAGACAACATTTATAGAATACAAAATTAGAGGAAATAAATGGATAGAAGAAACTCTGTCAAAGCCCCTTCAATCCCCTCGCATTCCGCTCAAATCAAACTTTCCAATCCGTGTCGCTTGTTGCTCTTGTGCTCCAAAGAAATGCCAAACTTCTCCCTAATCTACCTAATCTATATTTACAAACATCAACTAAGAACTAGAGAGAGAAAGTACAAAAGAAAAGAGAGAAACTAATCTAAGCTAAATTGTGATGTATGGTGTCTGATATGTTATGCAGAGCCTCTCTTCTGTGTTATAAACGCCTTCCTTTGTTCGCTAGGTCAAAATCACTTAGTCTCTACCTGGGCACCGGAGGTGGCGCCGCGGCGCGGGCCACTAAGCTGCAGTTGGCGCTGCAACGCCACTTTAATATGAAGGACACGGCGAGCCAAAGAAGCCTCAGTGGCGCTGCGGCACGAGGGTGACGTCAGAAAGGGGCAGGAAGTGGCGCTGCGGCGCGGCCAATAAGCTTGGCATTGGCGCCGCGACGCGAGTTTGAGAAATGTGACCATTTTGCCCCTGAATGCTAGGAAACACCTGATAAGCCAGCCCTGCATTGCATCGATTCAGCATAATAACACTATAATCATATAAAAACATATAAATTCTACGAGAACAAGCAACTATTTAAGTCATAAAGTATCCGATTCGCGGGTATAAATCCCACTCATCACCTACTGCTGATGTTGTCATTTTCATTGGGCCTTCAACAGAACAATTAACTCTTTTTAGAGTCTCAGTCTCAATCTCAGTCTCAAAAAGGTTCTCTTTATGTTTTGTGATAAAATTTGAAACCGCATATACAGATATACCAATTACCAAGTAAGAGAAGAAGATGATATTGGAATGTGTGAGATGAGAACATGGGAGACTGGTTGAGAAAAAGAAGCTACATGCTTATGCAGGAGTTCGTGGGAGTTTTATTTTCCAACTGTGTATGTGAATTTTGAATGTCCAATTTACTATAATAACCTTAGAAAATTGTCTTTTATGGGTTGTCTAAATTGATATAAGCATTCTATTTTGTGAGGAGACCCGCTGAGAGACAACCCTTGCCTCTGGCTCTATAAATTAGTCTGGCTTTATAAATTTTTTGGTAAGTCTATTTGAAATTGGGCATCTAGGTGTAGAAGGTAGTTTGATACATAACATACAACCTGACTTGCATGTTTTCAGGTAAAACCATTCTTTTGGTGCTGTTGAATTAGTACTGCCCTTACCTGTGCCAATGCAAAACATAAGAGAAGAATGAGGATTGAGGAGAAAGGAAATTGGTTGAAAATCTTCAAAAAAACTAGATTCTGCTGCTTAAAGTCTTTTGTGTTTTCAGATGCAACTTTCTACTTGTCTTAACTTTTCTGCTAGGACTTCTGACACTTGTTTTGCTTCCCAGGATGACTTCATTTGGAATAGAGGATTTTGCTAAAAAGTATGGAGCATTGAAACCTTCTCAGTTTGTTGATATAATCTCACTTGTGGGTGACAGAGCTGATAATATACCAGGTTTTTTTGAACTACATTAAATTTTAAAATAATGAAAAGTTATTATTTAGTGCTATGGAAAAGTGGAACGACGCTGGCTTCTGCTTAGTTTAGTCTTTGGTAATATAGCATTTATCTGATTTGGAGAGTAAGGAAGCAGGAAATGGGGGCTAATTTCCTGTATGTGGAAGCCGTCTATTTTACTCAAAAGATTTAGATCAATTTTGAACGTAGTGTGTGGTTGTATAATCTGGTGTTAGCTATGTAACCCAATTGTTTCACTAATTAATAGGCAATTTTTTAATGCATCATTACAGAAGTTTTACGTTTAGAGCATGTAGAGATCAACCAATCTATCTACTTTTTCAGACTGCTTGTTGATTTGGTGTTTATATTGCAAATTTTGCTGTAACCTAGTATGCTATATTCCTTCATTTAAAATTCACGGTTGTTATTTTTCTTTTGGATTGATTGAACTCAAATAACTTGTTAATTAGTTGTGTTTATTAGTAGGTTTTCTCTTTGATATTCTGTTTTTGTTTAGCTTCTACACGAGGCATTTACATTGTTACATTAATGATTTTTCCTCCTTTATAATGAAACCTCTAAAAATTAATGTGAAACAACAGTTTCGAAGGATAATTACTTCTAAGTCTTGATTGAGGAACTACAGTTGCCACTTGCTTATGCAAGGATTGATCACTATGAGGTGGGCTACGTGATTCAGTGTTACCTGGCAAACGAAAGAAAAGAAAATTGAGGGAAAGAAGTAAAATAAAATGGAGGTTAAACCTCCCCCCCCAAAAAAAAATTAAATAAATAAAAATTATATGCAGTTTGATGGCATGACCCAAAGATGATTCTTGATTGTGCAAACTACAAGAGTTATTTTGCAAAAGCTATGGAAATATGGAAAGTAATAGAAGAATCATGTTGCAGTGCTGGTCTTTGTCAGCGAATGATGTTAGTATGGTAAATTTTTGGTACTATAAACATTTTACTTTTTTGCATAATGTGGATGCCCTTAGACTTGATCTCATATCAGCACACTTACACTCACAATTTCCTCTGCTCCAAGCAAGCCCTAAGTTCTCTTATTTGTCACAAAATTCTCATGTTCCTTCTTCTTCAAGCTGTAATATAATCCTGAAGCCTTATTTCTTGTTTTTGTTAATGGGTGAGTTTTCGACGTGTCACCACCAAACATGGGGACTGGTTGTAATAAAATTGGTAACTAGACATATATGCTTCATCTACGGAACTAACTTCATGTTTATGTAAGTACTTTCTTTGAGATATAGAGAATAAATAAACAGCTATCGAAAAAAATTAACATGAGTGGTAAACGTAAATCATATTAGTAACCTCCTATAATTGATAAAGTAGAAAGAAGATTCAGTTCAGCATGACCTTGGAGCATTTGAAACGTAAACATGACAATAGTATGATGTTTCCTGCAAAAAAATCTACAGGAATTAACGTCCATTAGACCAAGGTAATCTGCCTGTGATTTTGTTGATCTAAATCTCTTCTAAAGTTTTACGCCAAATTGCAACTTTGGTCTGACTCCTTTCTACAACCGACTCTTGGAAAGTATAAAGTTTCATTGGTGAAAGTAGGGAAGGTTATCTTAAGAATCAATATTATAATCCAAAAGAAACAATCATTTGTACCATGTTTGTTTGAAGTTATAATAATATAAAATATAATAACACACTCATATCCCGTGTCCTGGGCCTAGTATGCATAAGTTCACATCAGGGCCCTCAGAAGATCATTTGCTTATTCCCCATAGTTAGCTTCAATAACTTCCTTACCACCTTAAATCTTAGGCATGTTGCAGCTGTTAGCTTTAACCTAGATTTTACTTGGGGTTCATTTAGTTTTTCATTTTCCCCCCACTAAACTCAGCTCTATTGGCATTCTAACCCCGTGTGAAATGATTTGAAATTTTGTTGACTATATTGCCCTCGTGATGTTTTGCTTCATCCTATTGCTAATGCCCAATTGTATTGTACTTTTTGTAGGATGTTTAAAAGTAGAGATTACCAATTACCCCTTGATTGGCATATCATCTAAAATTTAAAATATAGGAATGCATCATAATATAGAGTAGATTAAACATTCATTTTCTTCACTGACTATTGCTAATTTATCATCCAGTGCGTCATTTTCCTCTAGCCTCTTATATTTGGAAAGCAAAGGTTCCCTCGAAAATTAAGGCTTTTGTGTGGTCCATGAACTTGGTCGGCTTAACACTAACTACATGCATGAGAGGTGTCGTTAGGTCTTACAAATCTTTATCCCCCCAGTCTTATTTTCACCTGTTTGTATATTGTCTGAATGGTTTGGTGGTTAGGGTATTGTTTATTATGCGTGCTGATTAAATGTTGGACTTGTTCCAGAAGGTCTTCTCCTATGCAGATATACGAGTATCGGCAGTTCAAGTGATAGAAGTATTCTTTGGGAATATGCTTGGTTTGCCATTTTATGGAGAGTTTGGATCGAGACGAATGCTATGACTTTTTGTGACCAAGCAATGTTTATATATTTTATTTGAAATAGTGTCTTTCTTAGTTTCTTTGCTTCTCTTTTGGGCTCGTGTATTGGGAACGGAACTTTTGAGAATTTTTTTTATCAGATCTTCATTGAGATTGGTGGGCAGTACTCCATTTAATGTAGCAATCCCCACCCCCCACCCAAAAAAAAAACTATGTTCTTTGTTTTTTTTTTGGGTTCCTTTTGGGAGGACTTCGTATCCTTCACATGCGTTGTTATCTCTTCACTATTCATCAATGAAATCTACTTCTGTTATCTGTAGAAAGACGTTCATTTTCTTCAGTTTCCTGCTCAAAAGTTGTATTTTCATTTTCCTTTTCCTGTTTGTTCCCGCTCTGCTTTTCTGATCTTATATTAATAGTTGAAGTCTTTTACTTTTGTATTACTTGATTGGTAACTCAATTATAAAACAGCATATCAAAACTTGGTAATCAAAGCTCTAATGCAGGAGTAGAAGGGATTGGAAATGTGCATGCTGTGCAATTGATTACGAAATTTGGTAAGTTACCATGTCATGTCCAGAAATTTTGCTTGGCACCCATTTGTGTGCAGTTTGTATTCTCAGTATTGACGCTTATTCTTTCTTTCCTTCGTAATTGTGATATCTGCAAACTGCATGAGACACCTCTGGCTCTATCCATATGATGCTTCAAGCAGTGTTAGTTTCTTGATATTCATAAAATTATGTACAGCAGACATTTAATTTGAAAACCCAGAAAATTTATAAGCTTTTTCCTATTATTATGGAAATGACAGGAAGGTAAAAAGTTTAAGCTGTATTTGGTTTCAAAGAAGATGGGAAATGAAACTCGTAAGTTGGAATCCTAATTAATGTAGGTTCAATGCAGCTAGATTAAGTTTTAATTTTCTGATGATTTACCCTGTCTGCTGTTAAATAAGGTTTTGTCAATGTATGAGAAGCTTTGAGTTCTCCATTGCAGATGTGTTGCCTATGTGGTAAATGCTTGTTTTTTCTCCTCACTAGAGATGTATTAACAAATGGTGATAAATGAGTTTAGCTGAAAAACTTGCAATACAGCTAATAAGAACAGCTATGTAAACCCGTGTTTGTACATTCTACATTCCCCTTCCTCAAATTAGTGAAGGAATCATTTTCTTTACTAGCTCTTTAAAATCTAAACCCTCTGGTTGTTCTCTTAAGATTGTAACTAGAGCACCTAGGAATCTCACGGTAGGCTGTAGTCGTTATCATTTGTCTTAAATAGCTCCACTTTTTTGTTTTTGTATTCATACAAGTCCTTTCAATTATACTCCCCCTTTACCAATATCTTGCAATTACTCTTAGTTTTAGAATGCAACATTGAGTTATTTTTAGAATGCAACATTGAGTTACTAACTTGTCATTTGTGCTCTTCCGTATGAAAGGTACATTGGAGAACTTGTTGAAAAATGTTGATCAAGTCGAAGAGGATCGGATCAGAAAGGTTTTTGATTGCTTACTTGAACTTCTCACATTACCATGAACCTTGTTTGCTAAAAGCTTGATGATCTTGGGCTGAAATAGAGCTTTTTTTTATTTATATTACTGTTGTGAGGCTCAGTCCTTCTGGATTTGGGTTTCTCCTAAGATATTCAAGTTAGTAAGTCTGACATAAATTATCATTGCTTATTATATGGTGGATATGGATTGGATTTGTTTACTTTCAGTGATCAAATAACTTGTGAATATTGGACCATTTCAGAATTCTATACCTGAATCAGATCTTGCTCATACAGCTGCTCCAAAATTAGAAATCAATTTGGATCACTTGTTGTTGTCTTTTTCATGCTTTATCCTGAACCAGATATATTATGGTTACGTAACACGTTTGCATTTTTTCTTCATACTTATCTGAGAAACCTGTCTGCAGACTGACTCTATTTGACAGTCAACAAGAGAGAATTGAAAGAAAAGATGCACAAAGATTATTCTAGACATTGTGTATTATTACTAACTTTCATAATATATTACTCTCCGTTCCACAAAGAGAGTCCCAATTTGTCAATTTTTAAAATCCTAAAATTAAAAATTTATGTGATTCGCGTAAGCTCTGAATATATTTAACTTTTCTAATTTAGTTCTTTTAATAGAGTTTACAATAATTACATTTGTATTAACCAAAATCAAAAGATTACATATTAATTTTGAATTTTAGGGTTTTGCAAAATGACTTCAATTGTGGAAAGAATGCAACGATCTTGATTTTAAGTTCTATTATCAATGTAACAAAAAATCATTGTTTGACAAACATAAAGTAGGATATGATCATCTGTAACGATCCTAGTGCTAGTAAATAAAAATGAGACAAAATAGGATGGATCTTAGATATTCCCCTTTGAATGACCCTACATTTGTTGGTCACTCTCTTCAAGTGGCCTTTGAGGATGAAATTATTTCATTCTTTCTTATTTTTCTAAATAAAACAAGCTAAGATTTAAGTCCGGAAGCAAAGTTTTCACTCATGTTGAAGTTATATGACTTTTGAAGCTCAAATAGAATTTATGCACTACTCACTGGGGTCCACTGTCATAGAATCCTAATTGGGTTGAGGGATAGACTCTAACCTGTGACCTTGCACTGTAAATTTGATTATGCAGATATAAAATTCTCCTGTTTCACATTATCTTATTGATATTTTGTTCAGTAAAAGGATGTATATGGTTGTATCTTTCTTTTGTATATGGTCTGTTGTGTATGATTTTTCCTTTTTCTAATTATATTGTAGGATTAGTAATAGTTTCATCTTTTATTTTTCACTTGTAGGCTTTGGTTTCAAATGTCGAGGAAGCTATCCTAAGCAAGAATCTGGTATCATGTCTTCCTGTGCTATTAGTTGCTTTTATCAGATACCTTTATACAATGATAAGTTTGAGTTCTTAGATACCTTTATACAATGATAAGTTTGAGTTCAGAAAATTATCTTGTTCTTCAGGTTCTTAATTGCATGATTTACTCTCTGAAATAATGTAAAACATACTTTTTGATGTACAAGGAGGAAAATACAAGCCTAGTTTTTTACTCTACACAGTTTTGAGTGGATTTATGAGCTGCACATCTTTTTCTATCTTCATCTTTTATTCTGTTTATTTATTTTCTGATGTTTATATTCTTTGTGAGTTTGCCTTGTGGGTATCTTTAACCATCCACTCTTATTAGTGATAAAGATTATTATTGGATGGCATCTTAATTCTTGACAATCCAGATGCTCAATCTAGCTTAGCATTTTAGGTTGCTTGAAGGAGAAACTTGCCTTAACAAAAGGGTCATAAACATGTGATAAGTGCAGTTGAACAAACATTAGTTCTTTGGGAAGTGTAGTGCCTTAATCTTGATAGTTAAAGTATCAATAGATGAGTTATCTCATGCTATGTACGCATTTGATCCTCTCTTATGGGGATAGCTATCACCTATCATAAAGCATCAATCTCATTTTATGACATTTGTGAAGCTCTCTTGCTCCATTTCTGAATGGCTGTCGATGTTATGCTTTTGTTGCTAATAACAGACTAATTTAGTGAACCTGCTCAATCTTTAGTTCTATTGAGTAAAATTCCTCTAGTATAGTTGATATTTTGGTATTCTCCGTATGCTCATTACTGTTTCTTGCATTGCTTTTATAGTAGTACATGCTATGCAATGATACGATATTAATTCCAGTGCTGGATCGTAATTTTTGCTTCGAATTACCGTTCTTTCTCATTTGGTAGCTTTTGTATCCTTGATTAATAGAGCACCATAATACACATCTTCTGTGTAGTGTGTACCAGCATTTTCTTATCTTCCAATTTATTGATTTATGTTCTCTCTGGCAAAGTGTAGAAGTGCATCTGACATACTAACCGACCTTAATATATGCTAAGTGGCTATTAGAAGAAGGGACTTTAAAAGTTAATATATCTTCTTTGTAGTTGATAAGTTCTCTAAACCAACTAAATTAATATGTTTATTCTTCTAAATGCTTGAACTATCTTAGACAAAACTTCTGTCAGCATCTGATGGTGCTTAGTTCTTCCGTCTATTTTAATCCTGGTTCCTCGAAGTTGAGTTTTAGGCATTTGCTGTTGCAAATCAACTAACTTCTTCTCTGAGCTGAAAGAATCTTCCATCTTGTGATTATTTTTTTATATTATTTCTACCTCAATGCATGCTTGAATAACCTTTCCTTGAATTTTTGTTCTGATTATACTAATGTTTACAATGTGGCAGGCATTTCTACGTTCAGATCTTCCATTCTACATGGTTCCTTTTGCCACACAAGATCTCACGTTTAAAAAACCAGAGGTTTGTGCCACTAACATGCCATGTAACAGCATCTATCTTTCCTAATAATTACACACAAAGGTTATATGAATTTTCTGTTTGGCTTCCAATGTATTAATTCTGCAGTATCTGTTAGGTATCTTGTTTCTACCTTCGCAGCTATTTTACTTTGACCATAGTCCTGAAATCAAAATTGGGGTCTTACGGATTTTACTCATACTCATTCTCTTTATTTGTGATCATCATTTGGTGATATAAGCAGTTGCTGAATACTATTACCAGCGTTCACAAAAAGAGTCCTATGTGCCAAAAATATTTGTTCCACAAAGAGTCGTTTATTTTATTTTTGTACTATTAATCTCAAGTATGTCGTCATAATTTTATTATCATGCCATTATTATTAAACTAACAATTTCTTATTTTTAGGGGTAAACATGGAACAAAATTATATCCTTTAAATCTGCAAAAAAAAAAATAACTCTTCTTTTGGAACTGAACATTCCACTCTTTTCCCCAATTTCATGCATCATGAGTGTATATATATATATATATATATATATATATATATATATATATATGGAAAGGATCAAGGGCTTACCCCTTGATCCTACATACCTTGCATACCCCTTTTAGTGACGTACGGTTCGATCCGTCGCTATAGGTTTGGTCTGTCGCTATATGTTGTCCGTCGTTAAAAGTTAAGACGACGGTTCTTTGATATAACGACGGACCAAACTGTCGTCCGGTCTGTCGTTAAAGAGTGAGCATGGTATGTAAAATAAGGGGGTGAGCCCTTGAAATAAACTGTATATATATATATATGTGCGTGTGTGTGTGTGTGAGAGAGAGAGAGAGAGAGAGAGCCACATCCAAAGTTGGATGGGATCACTCATCCATCCAACCCATCTGGACCGTCCGTTTGGAGATCGAAAGGCTAGGAAATAAGCCAACGACATAACAATTATTAGGAGTGCTACATGTTATGTGGTACCTGACTCTCATATCAAATGACCTTGTTGCCCTCGGATGAATAAAAAAGGATACCGCATAATAGTTTTGCAGGATGCTTAATTCAATAAACATACCTACCACACAACTAAGCGCCGGTAAGGCTTTTTTGCACAATTGGAAGACGGGGATTCTGTTTTCAAGTATGACAAATTAGCCTTTCTATTTTATCACCGGAAATAAATCAAATTGTGATCAATGTTAAATGATGCATATTATTGTTTTGGCCATTCGGAACAATAATAACTCACCAGTACTAGCTCCATCCCTTCTCCTATTGCAATACTCCCCCCACCCCCACCCCACCCACCCCACCCCACCCCACCTACTCAGGCGGAAGTATCACCTCCACTGGCAACCACTACTGTAGACAACAATTCACCGCCACCTCCACCTACTTCATTTGCACCAGAAGTCGATCCTTCACTTGTTTTGTTGTCACTCGTGTTTGGTGTGCCCTCTCTCTCTCCCATTTTTTTTGTTGGTTTCGTTCACATGGATTCTTCTTTTATTTTCAAATAATTTGTAGATTATTTGGCCACTTGCGATTTGGGTTTTGAATGTGGAAAGTATTTGTTTACAGGGATGTTGAATTTAATAAAAGAGTAATAAATTTGGTTTGATACTCCTATTAAATTTGTGCAGTATACTCAAAAATAAATGTTGTAACTTTAGGATCGGTTTCTATTGTGCAGAAAAGCCTTATCGCACAATAGTCGTACGATAGGTATTTTTATTAAATTATACATACTGCATAACTATTATGCGGTGCCCTTTTTTATTCATCTGAGGGCAACAAGGTCATTTAGTATGTGGGCTAGGTATCTCATAATAGTTTGTGAGGCTCCTAATAATTGTTATGTGGTAGGCTTATTTCTTAACCTTTTGATCTCCAAATGGACGCCCAATATATATATATATATATATATACGGTAAGGATCAAGAGCATTCTCCTTAAATAGCATTCCTCCTTAAATAGCATTCTTTTATTAAAATTACGTTGTTTTGAAGGGACGCGGTGACATTTTTATAAATACGTGGTGGCATTGTATTTACAAAAATGTCACCGCGTCCCTCCAAAACGACGTAGTTTTAATAAAAGAATGTTATTTAAGAAGGAATGATATTTAAGGAGAATGCTCTTGATCCTGACCGTGTATATATATATATAGAGAGAGAGAGAGAAAGGATCAAGAGCATAATTCTTAAATAGCATAATGCCTTAAGTAGCATAATTTCATCAAAACGACGTCGTTTTAATGGGACGCGGTGGCATGGTATTTACAAAAATGCCACCGCGTCCCATTAAAACGACGTCGTTTTGATGAAATTATGCTACTTAAGGAATTATGCTATTTAAGAATTATGCTCTTGATCCTTCCCGTATATATATATATATATGATCCGGCCCGGACTCCCAGACCAGACCAAAATTTGGACCTTTTTTTTTAAACAACTAAAAATAAATAGATAAATAATTATTGAACTTGAATTTTTACATAATACAGTGTTTTGGGTGTGATTTGGATACATATAACAAAATATGTCTGTGCAGACTGTACATATATTTTTTGGTATAGGTATCCAAATCACGCCCAAAACATTGTATTATGGAAAAATTTCAGTTCTATAAAATATTAAAAAAAAAATAGTTTTAAAAAAAAAAGCAACAAAAAAATTAAAAAATTGGGGTCCGGATTTGATCAGGTCAGGGAGTCCGGACATGATTCGTGTTGTGTATATATATATATATATATATATATATATATATATATATATATATATATATATATATATATATATATATCATAGTTGTTACGGCGTCGCCTAGGCGATGCGAAGGCGCTGCTGTCGCACCAAATCGAGTGGTCGCCTAGCTGCATCAGAGAAAGACAAAGGTCTATGTCGTGATAAGCCATCGACAACATCAGAACAATGAAAGAAGAAGAACAAAGCAGACCTCTCGCGACTCCTCTTCCTCACGACTCCTCCAGTCGCGCCTCCCTCTGTCGACGACAACCCCAGTCGCATAGATGGGCTTCTCTTCCGGTCGTGACTCCCCCCCCCCCCATATCAGCCTTGCTATTTAGTTTTTTCCCTCCGTGCTACTTTGTGCAAGTGTGAAGTCTCTAGCTGCTGATTTCTTTTGTGGGTATTGTTGGGAATAACTTTCGATCAATTTGTATGTTGCACCCAACTAAATATCTTCTAGAAAATTAAAGTTAGGGAACCTAACGTTTTAAATTTCTTTTATTTTAGACCTTCAGTTTTGCCAAAAATTTTAAACTACCCCCTGAACTTTATTTTTTGTGGTGTTTGTTGAATTCTTCATTTCTTCTACTAATTTTTAATATCAAGTGTTTTATTTTTGAATTGTTATTGTTAAGTTTTTACATAATTGTGTTTTTAATGTTATTCCATAATGTTATGTCTTGAGTTTTAATTTATATGAAATTTTATTGTCAATATACTTGTTAAGTAAAATAAATAATATATAAATTGCATGTTGTAAACGACTTGTCGTCATAAATACGCCCTGACGGTCGCCTTGACACTTAGGTGTCCAAGCAGTCGATTACCACCATTACTCGTCGTGGCACCGTGACAACTATGATATATATATATATATACACACACACACACACACAGGTGGGATCTTACACAGACCAATACAGCGGACCAGGAAACGGACCAAAGGCAAAAAAAACACGCAGGTCACATTTGTAAATGCGTGGGTTTGCAAAATGGGTCAAACAAAACAGCTAAAACCTTGTAAGTTGTAACTTTGACCTATTTTGCCGACCCACGCATTTACAAGGTTACAAGGTTTTAGTTGTTTTGTTTGACCCATTTTGCCGACCCACACATTTACAAATGTGCTCCGCGTGTTTTTCCTTTGGTCCGTTCCCTGGTCCACTGAATTAGTCCATGTAAGATCCCACCTGTATATATATATATATATATATATATAGACTTGAATGATGTTTGTAGATTAAACTGATACATTACTTTGTTAAAAGCATCAAGACGTTCATGTTTAGACTTTCTCATTTCTTATAAGTATACTCTTGGGGAATAGTTATATGATGTTAGTTGTGTGCACAATTGTGTAATACGTATGCATATCATTCTTATAGTATCAAATCAACAACTTTGTTGTCCAAAACATATACTCCCTTCTTTCCAAAATTATAGTTGTCACGGCGTCACGGCGAGATGCGACAGTAGTTGACTACCAGGACGTCTAGGCGACAACGCGCTCGTCATGGCGTTCGTATGGCAACAAGTCATTAATAGTGTCCAATTTATATACTATTAATTTACTTCAAAAGTATATTGAGCAATAAAATCTTATATACATTAAAACCCAAAACATAATAACTTACACTATGGAATACAATTAAAAACACAATAATATAAATACTTGACAATCAAAATTCAAAAATAAAACACTTGACATTAAAAACTAGTAGAACAAGTCAACAAACACCACGTAGAAAATAAAGAATCAATCAAGTCATTACCCATTATACATTAATAAATAATAAAATTACACCATATAACAAGTATGATGAGTTGACAAATGACTTGATCACTTAACTTGGGCCACCTACCAAGGCATGAGCATTAGCAGCTCAACATCCAAGGCGTCGCGTTTACTTTCTCCAACGCCTAGGCGTCGCCTAGTAGACGTCATGGCAACGCCATGACAACTATGTCCAAAATATAAGATCATTATTGATCTTTTAAAGTCAATTTAAAACATTTTCAAATTTAAGATTAACATAAATTCCTTTAATTTAGTCAATACAACAATGATTAATATTGCAAGCTATCTAAAATGTACTACTAGTTGTAAAATTTATTGTTGCATAATTTTTAATGAATCATCTCGATTTTGAGTTTGAAAATGTCTTTCAAAAGTCAATAATAATATTATAATTATAAACGGAGGTGGTATGTTCTGGGATGGATTTCCTTCGACCACTAATGAAATGACATGATAACTTTTGTTTTCTCAGATATAATGTTTTGGTTATATTATATTATAATTGCAGGACAGTGGAGAAAAATTTACGAGCCTCTTAACAGCAATAAGTGCTTATGCAGAAGGATTTTCAGCCGATACGATCATCAGAAGAGCTTTTTATTTGTGGAAGAAGCTTGAAAAGCAGTGATTCAAAAAATTATACTCGTATTCATCTCGTCTATCTATCGATTTGCTCTGGTCTGCTGGAAAATCCAAAAAACCTAGTTGCTGATACAAGAACGTCGGGTGAGGCATTAATTAGTTCATAGTTGGTTAAAACTGACTTGGAAAATGAGTATATATGAATACTGGAATTCTCTTTTGTATCTGATCATTACCTATACTGTATCTTCTTCAAGGCCATTTTGCTCTTGTATTTATCCAAAAAGAAATTGGCTGCCGGCAGAAGAAAGAAATTCATGGGAATGAAAACCGTTTTATGTAGCAACAAATATGTGCAATGATTTATATGTCGATTAATTTCATGTCAAATGTGGATTTTAATTAACGTGGAATTGAAAAGCAATAAAATAGAGCAGGTCTAAAATATTCATCCTTGTCTATGTCGATTTTGCGTTTGAAATTGTTTTAAATTTACTTTAAAAGTTAATTTATATTTTGGAAGGGAGAGAGTACTTTATTAGTTAGTTTGTACTCCAATAGTTACTCTGATTTGTAATAAAATCAAATAAATTTATGAAATAATTATGAATCATATATATATATATGGTAATGATTTATAGTATGTATTTGTTATGTAGGGCATGCACCATCAAAATCAAATGAAAACAAAAAAATAACTGTCAGGAACAAGGGCGGAACTAGGGGGCGGGAGCGGTTGACCCCGGTAGGGAGGCCGGTGGTCTAGGCGGAACAGGGGGGCTTGGGCGGTGGGGGGACAGCCGGCGGTGCTCCGGTCGTCGCATCTGACCCCGGTAGGGAGGTTGATCCAGGCGGAACAGGGAGCGGGGGCTGTGGGGGGCAGCTTGGTTTAAAAATTTTGATCCCCCTATAAAATCGTTCTGGTTCCGCCACTGGTCAGGAACACATACTATCAACTACTAATAGTAGCATACCCTAATCAAAAAAAGGGTTTGACTTTATTAACTAAATTTTAGTTTTATTAATCAAGATTTAGGGTTTACTAATTAATATTTAAGGTTTATTAATTAGGGTTTAAGATTTATTAGCTAGGTTTATGATTTATTAACCACATGTTAATGTTAACAAGGTTAATAAACTATAAATCTAATTTAAAAAGGAGTTAATAAATCCTATAACGTTGGTTTATAAATCTTAAATACTAATTAATAAACTCTAAACTATGTTTAATAAAGTCAAATGATATGCGGTGTCTACTAATAACAGTATATGTCGATTTTTAATTTCTAATCATCACCTTTCCTTGGGGCTTGGGTCACACTCTTCACTTCCCTTTACCCCCGTAGTTTTACTTACATTGCTATTGTCTTTTTTATCTTTTTATTTAGTCTTCAAATTTTTATAAAATTCTTATTTTACGTCACATAATTTATACGCAACGCGTGTGCCACCGGATACTAATATATGTAATTATAATCCACAAACCAAAACACTTTATTATTATTAGGATATTAATGAATTTATTACATAACAAGTACTGGACAAGTACTATTAAAGCTAGCTAAATAATAATAAAGGAGAAACCTTTTATTTGTTACCTTACAATTTTACCCTCCTAACATCTGAAGGTAGGGCTGAGCAAGTAACCAAATTGGAACCGAAACCGCACCAAAAACCGCACGAACCGCACCAATTAAAACCGCACCAACGGTTCCGGCGTATGTGGCGGTTTTAGGTGGGTTGAATAACCAAATTTACGGTTCCGGTTTGGTTACTAGCCAAAACCAAACCGCATAAAACCGAAACCGCACCATATGTGTATGTATGTATTATCTCTAGTAAATTCTAAAGTTACTTTTCACTTGAACACGCTCAGAGAACACCTCAGTCTTGCATTGTCATTTTATCACCAATTGAAAGAAGATGTTAGAGGTTATAGAGTCAAAAATTAAGCAATTGGGTTTTGGAATTTTGAATTTGTTTGATGCGTTATTGGAGGGGTTTATAGTTGAGGGGCTCGAGCACTTGATGCATTGGTTAATGTCAATGCTATAATTGAAATAGTCTAATAGATTATTTTTAGTCCTCCCTGCAATATATTTTATTCTATCTTCAGTATATACTTTTAATTTTTAGGGAACTGGATAAACATTCTTGCTTGTTATCGAATAGTCTCCGTTGTTTTATATAGCGCATATTTTAGTTTTAAAGCATGCTTGATATAATTCTCATTGTCGACTTTGTCACTAAGTTAATTGCTCGATGTAAGTTTTATGTTAAATTTTATTGAAGGCTTAAACTTTTTTGTTGTTTCAATTGGTTTTGGAACCGAAACCGCACCAATTAAACCGCACCGCACACTTTAAAACTTCGCACCAATCACAAGCGGTTTCGGGTGCGGTTTTGAATTTTTCAAACCGCATCTAAGCGGTTTCGGGTGCGGTTTGGACTTCAAACCGCACCATGCTCACCCCTATCTGAAGGTTATCACCAGGCAAAACACCAATCTGCTTACAATACTCGGTGTAATACCTGACCCGATTAGTAACCGTTTCCGGGTTTGCACCATCACACTCAAGAGCCCTGTTAATGGCCCGAATGGTGTCCCCGAAACCTTGGCCCGAAACTATGGCAGATTGAACATTGTTCATCCAGTACCACAAGGCTGTTTTGAAGGAAACAACCGGGTCCTGGGCCACAATTTCAGGATTATTTAGACCATCGAATCCGATGCTTTTTCCGGACGGCCCATAGTTGAAATTCCATGAGAGTTGAATTGGGCCTTGGCCGTAGTAGGCCTTATTTGGTACGCATGAGAGTTGAATTGTGTTAGTTCCACAAGGTCTTATCATGTGGATGGACCCCGCTTAATATTCATGTCAGGAGAAACTCGTGAAACTATTATCGAAGTAATTTTATATACACTCTTAAATGTGCTTCTGATAAATTTTAAAAGGGTTAGTAGCTAATTGAGACTCTTATTTTTGGGATGAACGTGAATATATAAATGAATGATGCATGGAAGAAATGATTATTTATGAAATTATAGCATTTCTACTTTAAAATGGACTTGGCTATACAATGTCTTATTTAAGATACAAAAATATGAATTATACTGAAATTCTTATATATTGTTTCATTAAAAAAATGGTATGCAATTTTAAAAATCTAATACCTAATTGCAAAGTGCTCAGTATATGGAAACTGATATTTTCATAACATTTTTTTATATTTGTAGTTTTTACGACAAAAGTCTACGATGAAAACCGTCGCTATAGGATCTATAGCGACGGTTTTATTGTAAAAATATTATTTTCTATTATGAATTTATCAATTTTCTATATAAAACATGCATCAACGTTCCATGATTAGATCAAAAAAACACCTATATGGCACAATTAAATGGTAATCACAAATATACATATATAACTAGCTCTTTCTCAAAACCAATTTTTAGAAGAAAAAAAATATGGTCAAATATATATGGCTCAAATGTTGTCTCTTAATTAATATTTTCACATGTGTTTTTAATATTTTCACATGATTCTCTCTCACATGGAGGTGGTGGAAATTGGAACCCAAGTTATATTCATGTGAGAGATTGAACCATGGACTTGTTAATTAATCTCGATTTATTAAGTACAGTTTAGTTACACTAACATATTTGAGATAATTAAACTACCGATCCGGATTTTAAGTTCACCTCTTATCTAACTCACCCGAATTCACACCTTTTAACGATGGACCCGACGACGGTTCGGTCATACAACCGATGTCTATACTTTTAGCGACAGACAACATATAGCGTCGCTAAAAGTATAGACGACGGTTGTATGACCGAACCGTCGCCGGGTTCGTCGCTAAAGGGGAGTAAGCTCGGGTGAGTTGGATAAGGGATGAGCTTAAGATCCAGACTCATTAAACCACGGATGGTTAAATATATTTTTACCAAGATATTAAATACATACTTACGTTCAGTTTCATGAGTAGCATGGGCAAAAAAAGCAGCAATCTCACGTTTAGAATCATCTTCCGTACCAACCCTACCAAACAAAGGATAAGATTTAAGAGCCTCAAGAAAAACTGCCCTTGAGTAGAATCCTTTTCCGGCACAACTCGACTCGGCTTGATCAATAATCCCATTAAAGAAACCATCGGTAACAATATCGGAAACCGAAACACCGGTTTGCGGTGGTCGTGCGTAACATGGACCACCTTGGCACCCTGTGCCACAGTAATCTGTGCCGTTGCCACAATAACCAAACCGACTACAACATAGGTCGGCGGTGCAACCACAATCTTGAGCTGTTATCAATTCTCCGGCAAGTACTCCCGCGAGAAGTATTGTTATTAAGCTGTTTGTTATATTGACGGTTGCCATTTTTATGAATGATTAAAGGGTGTATGAAAAATAATATTTATAGTGTGCTCTGAAGTTAGTTAGCTATGTGGTTGTGTAATTGGTTTGGTTTCTTGGTTGACTTTGACTTGTCAATGAAAAATGAAGTTGAGTTTTCAGTTGTCAAAGTTGGGAAAAAAATGTGCTCAAATAAAAAGCAATCGATTGATAATTGATATGTCTGAAGCATTTGAAATAACAGATTTTTATTATTTTATCCTTCTAAAATATTCAAAATTATAATAAATTTATTCAATATTACTTAATATAATAGTTAATATTGTAAAAAAATTAAATATAAAATACTTCATTCAGCCAAAAAATTGCACTTGGCTATTCAATTCAAAAATCTGACCGATTCAGCCATTCAGACGATTTTTATTCAAAACAAACGCATTGAATGACTGATCGATTCAATTATTCAGTCATTCAGCTCTAAACAAACACTCCCTTAGTTGAGTTTCATTTTTAACTAATTATTAATGGTTCTTAAAATTGTGTTTGTGAGTTTTGTTACGAAGAAAAAAGAAGGCTTAAATATGAATTATTACCCTAAATTATGGACCATATTTCACTTCGGTGATCCACCTTTTAATTTTATCAATTAGATGATTAAACTTTTAATTTTTTTCCCCTTTCGTTCAATTGGGTCTGCCACGTCAGCAATTCGTTTGGGTTGGTCAGAGTTAAGCTGATGTGTAACAAAAAAAGAATATTTTAATTTTTGATTAAACATTTATTATACATTAAGGGGTACAATTGTCAAATCACCTTATATTAAATATTAATACCAATTAAAAACAATAAAAGGCTAAATAAAACAAACAGATCCCAACTTCGATGAAAGCTATTCACTCAATCAAAGTCTAAAATCATCAGATCTGAAGAAATCGATCACCACTCACAGAAAATACCTAACTTCAATCAAAAACAGAGTACTCAACTAGATTGGATTAAGCAAAGGCAAGTGTAAGCTGTGAGTTAAAGAGTGACAGAGTACACAAATCAAATAAGGGGTGTAAATATGGATCTGTAAATCAAATGAAGAGCAGGGGAGGAGGAGAGATAGTACAAGTTCTACACTGCAAGTCCGCCTCTCGGCCCACATTGCCATTCAATCCAACTGTCGGCGCCGATTTTTTCGTACCCCACCCACTGTATTTTCTTTTTCATTTTTTATTTTTTGGATCTGAGAATGCATGGTTGTGTCGGAATTCGGTAAAGATCGGGAGTTAGAGAAGTGGCGCGGCAGATATTGAGTATAGTTTCTGGGTTATTCTCTGATTTGAGAAGAGAAAGAGTGATTTACTTGTAATCTTGAATGCTATGTTTCGTTGATTGATATTCTATCTGTTTCTGGTGATTCAAGTCGACTTCGGTATTTATTTTGTGAGTTGAAAGACGGGGGCTTTTTGATGAATGTTTCGTCCTCAAATTCTTTGATTAGGAGTTTGGGAATCTTGGTATGGTTGAGGAACTGTTATGGGTGTGGCGTCAAATGAAGGAGAATGACATTGAACCAAGTTTGTATACGTATAATATAATCCATGCCTAAGGCCTCTTTTTGGCACCCGGATGAGGGTTCTGGTGGACCGGGACGGAGACGACATGGTTCTAGCAGAAGATGGTTCTAGCATAAGGTTGGAAGGATTTAGATTTTGTTGTTTTTGATTAGTATTATTGTATAATATAAAGTGGTTTGACAAATTTGCCCTTTCATATATAATAATTGTGTAATTAAATATTAAAATATTCTTTTTTTAGTTACACATCAGCCTACCTAAAGAGCCACATCAGCAATTTCTGACGTGGCAGACTCAATTGAATGTAGATGGAAAAAATTAATAGTTTAATCATCTAATTGACAAAATTGAAAGGTGGATCACCGAAGTGGAATATGGTCCATAGTTTAGGGTAATAATTCATATTTAAGCCAAAAAAAAGTAATAGAAAGAGAAATTTTCTGTCGACGACGTACATTAATATATGAGAATAGAAAAATAATAAAGTTGACTCACCATATTTACATATTTGATAACAATAGTTATCACTAATATTTATTCACGTAATTAACAATAAAAAAAATTCAAGACATAAAATCATAAAATATGTAAAAAAATATTCCAATAGCTACTAAAACACAATAAATACTTCAAACAACTTTAGCACCATATTTGATCATTTTATTTCATCCCCATGGAAATCTGTTTTCAGCAATTTCAACCTTTACAGCCTTATCATGAATTTTATATCAGAAAGAAGTCAAAGAACACAGCACACTACTATTTTTTATATAATCCTTCTACGGCGAAGGGAGTTCCGACCGGGGTCGCGACCCGCCGGAAATTTATTTATTTATTTATATTTTGATTTTGCTTTTGACTCTCAAATATTTAATGTAATTTATTAAAACTGAAATTTTTACAAAATACAGTGATTTAGGTGTCATTTGGATACATGTAAAAAATAGAGTTGCACAGACCGTACAACTCTATTTTTTACATGTATCCAAATGACACTTATATCGCTGCATTTTGTAAAAATTTCAGTTCCAATAAATTATATTAATTATTTGATAGTCAAAACCAAAAAATAAAAATAAAAATAAAATACAAAAATTACGGCCGGTCGCTACTCCGGTCAGAACCCGCCGATCGCTGTAGACTTGTTGTTTTTTATAATGACCTACAAAATAAGTGTATGTCACCATTTATTTTATTTTACTTTTGCAGAATAAAATAAATTGTGGGCTCAAGGAGAAACGTCCAAAGAGAAATAATATAACCTTTTACAGTGAAACTAATGTTTATTGGGAAATATTATTTCTACATAATTTTTTAATATTTTTATATGATCTCTTCTCACATGAAGGTGAAATTTCTTTCTTTTTATGTGAGAGAAAGACTATATAAAAATATCAAAAATACATATAAAAATATCAATATTTATTATATTTGTTATAATAAATATTAGGCTTAAATATAATTTATTACCCTAAACTATAGGCCATATTCCACTTCGGTGATCCACTTTTCAATTTTGTCAATTAGATGATTAAACTATTAATTTTTTTCAATCACAATAAATTAAGTCTGCCACATCAGAAATCACTGACGTGGCTTTTTGGATGGGCCATTAATCAGCTGAGTGTGTATAAAAAATATTTTTTTATTTTTTAATTAAACAATTTAGTTATATTAGAGGGTAAAATGGTCATAGCCATTATCTCTTCCTCCCCCCTCTCTCTTCACGCCCATTTTTACAGAATGCAACAAATGATCTCTCTCTCTTCACTCCCATCAATCCCAACTTTCTTTTAGCTGAGTTCTTCTTCAATCCATTAATGCTACATCCAAACAAATCTACAGATCTACATAGTTCATATAAAGCATCGCGTCCTCTGATTTCTTCTTCAATCCCCATATTCATCTACAGATCTACAGATCTCACTCCTCTTCTGATTCCTACTCTACTAAACCACTGCCTACCACGGCTTCGCCGCCGCTCTCAGCCCCGAAGAAGTCGAGTCCCTCCGCCAATCCGACTCATTCATCGGCATCTATGAAGAACCCATTAACAACCTTCACACCATTTGAACCCCTGAATTCCTTGACCTGGAGAAAGAAGAGGGTTGTGGGCTGGTCGTTCTCCGTTCGTCGGACTGGAAAATGCAATCACCGACGTAATTATTTATGTTTATGGTACGATTTCTGGAGAAAGAAGTTTTTTATGGTGTAATTACTTGTGTTTTTTGGTATGATTTCTTGCGGAATTTTTTCTTTTAGTGGTGTAATGTTAGTGATAATGTTAGCGATTCGGACATAAGCCGGGGGTTTTGTTCGTGTTTGGTATGGACTTGTGGTTCTAATAATTTGATTGTTTATGGAAGGTAAGAGGGGTAATTTTCCCATCAGAAACCCAGTAGCATCGACCCTTTAATTTTGCCTTTGATTAGTGAAAACCCTTGTTCGGATTCTGGTTGAAGTTTGTTTTTTTATGTAGTAAAGTTGTTATAAATTAATGTGATGGGCATGAAAATTTTGTCTTATGTGTAAAAAGTATGGCCTTTCTCGGCGTTTAAGTTACAATCTGCAGTTGGCAGCATCAACGGCAGTCAAATCCCTTGAAAACTCCGACCGCCACCATGGACGACGGTGGTCACCTTGACAATGCCGGAGAGACTTCCTCTGAAGTTCTGATGATAAATGAGGAGTTCTCAACTCTTTCAATCACGAATTATCAGACCATTTTGCCCTTTATTTAAATAGATTTGTTTATGTAATGAATATAAAATAGTTTTTTTTGCCACATAAGCTGTTTAAGACCCCACACAATTAGTCACGTCAGCAATTTCTGACGTGGCGTGTTTAATTTGGTCCAATTAAAAAAAATTGATAGTTTAATCACCTAATTGACAAAATTAAAAGGTGGATCACCGAAGTGGAATATGCCCTATAGTTTAGGGTACTAATTCATATTTAAGCCTAAATATTATACTTGTCCTTTGACATCCTTTTTGTTTGTCAGTAAACATGAAACATTTGTTTTAACAAATGTAAAAAAAAAGTATATGTTATAAATTATAATAAATGTTACATGTTATAATTATATGTTATAAATTATAATAAAAAATTATATGTTATAACAAATGGGCTAAAAAAATAATGAATTTATATATAATCAAAGAGTAATAATTTCATAAAATTCGGATCCGATTTTTTAGTTTAAAGCTTGTAAAAGCTACTACTATTAGTATAGTAAATAAATAAAGTAAATTCCACACCCCACTTGGCCACTTGTTGGAAAATTTCCAAAATCTAGAAGTTTTCCAATTTATAAGTAATTGGTTGATTATTCCTTTGTCATTGTTATAATATTATGATTTTCTTAAGAGTCATAAGTTATAAGCTAGAAGCTAAAATTTAATTTATAATTTTATGGATCTTGGTTGTATATATGCTCTTTTAGTTTTTATCTATAAATGGAAGTGCAAGATAAGAAATGGAAGAAGAGAAAATTATATAATACTTTTATATTTGTAATTTTGTTATTTATTTAGTTTTATAACATCTTTACAACTTTGTTATTTCTTTAGTTCTATAACACATTATCAACACGAAGTTTCAACCAACTGAGACGGTAAAATTTTAAATTCTTGCAATTAAGCATTATACTACTGACTTGTCAAATTATATTCATATTTTATTGTCTATTTTTAAATTTTGTTATTTACAGTAGTACCATATATCCTTGTTAATCTTACAAGACTTGGTGGGAACCTTTTTACCATTTATTAACTTGTGGAAATAACCTGACTACGCGGACTACCACATGCATGCTTTAGTGAATACACCTTCGTATTTATTCCTTATAAGAAATTTGTGGAAATAATTTGTTTAAGCGGACTACTGCATGCCGAGTGAAAATTCATTTACAAGTTTGTACATGTATTTTTTTATAATGTGTACAATCATACTTGTATATAAATTAGTGATTGCATACCTTGTGACTAAAAGGATATGCTAATAAAATAAACGTTTATATATTTATGTTGTTTATATATTTATCATCGCTTAAGGTGGTGGCTTAGTGGTGTGAAGCCGTACATAAATTCCCACAAACGTGGGTTCGAGTCCTGGTAAACCCTACTGAATTTATTCGGGGGTAAGCTGAGTTGTGCCGATGAATTCATTTATCTTCTACCTATCATGTATGCAATAATTTATTGCATACGTTAATAAATAATGGAAATTATTATGTTTTAAAACAAAAATAAAATTTTTAATTTTGAAAATCTCTGGAGACAACTATTTAACTTGGGAACTTGATGCAAAATTATACCTTAGTGCAAATGGGTTAAAAAAACCATTGAATCAGGAAACAAAGTAACTACGGCACAAAAAACACAAGCCATAATCTTTCTTCACTATCACATTAATGGAGGATTAAAAACTAAGTATTTAACAGTCAAAGATATTTTGACCTTATGGACACAACTAAAGGAAAAATTTGATCACCAAAAATTGGTTATTCTCCCTAGTGCCAAATTTGAGTAGTTTAATTTAAAACTACAAGATTAAAAATCAATTACGGAGTATAGTTTTAATGTCTATAGAATAACCTCTACTTTGACCTTATGTGAGGATCCAGTTTCTGAAACCTAAATGTTAGAAACAACGCTTTCAACTTTTCATCCCACCAATATGATTATGTCACAACAATATAGACAAAGTAAGTTCACAAAATTTTTAGTGAATTATTATTTATCCTCCTTGTTGCCAAAAAGGATAATGAATAGTTGTTGAAAAACCATCAAGTACGGCCAACGAGTTCTACCACATTGTCAGACATTAACAACACATCATTCTAGCAGAAAAGACATGATAATGGATGGAAAAATAATAAGAAGTTTAGGGGACGAAAAAATAAATGAGGTCATCATAACAACAAATTCCACAATCACAACGTACAATTCAGGGCACCAGAAGTGGCAAGAGTTTAGGTCGGGTAAAAATAAAGAAAATGCCGCACAGACAAAGAACAAACCAGATATTTGTTTCAGGTGTGGCATGAAAGGGTATTGGTCACGTACCTGTCGTACGCAAAAACATCTAGTTAATTTATATCAGGAGCCTCAAAAAAGCAAGAAAAAGGCGGCAGAAACAAACTTTGTTAACCATCAATTGAATATTGTTGATGCTCCAACAATGAAAAAAAATTAGGCGACATTGTTGTACCTTCTGAAAGCATATTTTGGGATGTCGAATAATTTCTTATTTTAATTAAGCACGATGTATGTATAATATTATTAGTTTTCATTTTGTACGCTACATGTTATGTGTTCATCATGGACAATATTATGAATCAAATATATATATTTTTAATATATTTTTATGTGTCAGACCAACTTTAATGGATATGAAAGATATATGTTTAGCAGACAGTAGAATAACTCATACTGTGACGCCCCCAAAATAGGTATACAACACTCATTCTGAGTCGTCAAAATACATGATACAGAAACAACTACAATTTTATTAATACAACATAAAAACTGTGAGTTTAAATACAAATATTATCATCTAGACAATATCCACACTCAAATAAGTGCTCATTACAATTATTGATACATTATTTTACAAAAATGGTGAGGACTGCTAAAATGACTTTCTAGAACCTTCATTCCATACCCCGACTAGTACTCGCTACATTCTTGCATCCTGAGAAGAAAAATAGAACAAAAAGGAAAAGAGTGAGCTCAACTAGCCCAATAAAGAATATTATGACCAAGATAATATAGAACAAATTATCGTTAGTCTTCAACAGAAAAAAATCTACTAGAATACAATAGACAACAAGTTTTAAGTCAATATTCGCAGCGAAAATAATAATTCATTAGAAGAGTTAAATAGAGAATAAAATTTATTATCTTCTATATATGAATTTAAAAGTCCATCGTCAATATTTTATCCCTGTAACATCAATCAACATATATCTGGAATCAAATATTCATCTTTGCACTACAGGCCAAAGAGATTCATCAGTTGGTCATGTTCATCTAAACACCTGTTCATCTTTGCACTACGGGCCAAAGATATTCATCAGAAAATCATTCATCTTTGCACTACATGCCAAAGATATTCAGTAATATCATCATTTAGGACTGAGGATGATGAAAAATATTTTAAAGAAAATGAATCCGGTGAAACAAAAGAATAAATATTAAGGATTCGTATTTCAGCTATTTCATGTCCAAAAATACCTCATAAATAATGTGACAACCCCAAAATAGGTTCATTCCATCCAACCCATTCTGAGTCACCAAATACATGGTACAAAAAATAACTACAACTTTATTACAACAATTGTCGTGAAAAATACGATAACACATACACTGTGAGTTTGGATACAAATATATACCAAATGTGACACATGTCCCAACCGTGGACAGCACCTCATAGTGACACCTTACATAAAGGTATAGTCAAAAACTATTTTAGAAACTAAAATCTTTGGGAAGTACTCAAGGAAACCTTCATACATGGGAGGCCATTCTTCTAGGTTATGATAGATATCATATGGCCACAAAATTATCCTTAGTTGACCCAATAGACCCCAAAGAAAAACGAGAAGATTACTATCATATTCTTCCCAATGGTGAGTCTTCTCTTGACTTATCATTATCTCCACTGTCTCAATTTGAGAATTATACTTCAAACAAACACCAAGATTATATAGGTAGTGCTCGTAAATATACTCAGCAAGTGGATTAGTACAACCCTGTCTTATGATGGCACGAGGTTATATATCATTAGACATCTTGTATGATAATGGCAAAACACCCTTCCAACGTTGGGTTCGCCTCTTCCTATATGATTCACCAAATATAACTACTAAAAGATGTATACAACACACTTGTCTATACTGTTTAGGGAGAACTCCATAGCTAGAGACCACCGTTCTATTCCCTTGTTACCCCCGCTCGACCCAGCTACACTTTTATTACCTGAAAGGAATTGTGAAGCAAAAGGGTGAGCACAACTAGCTCAGTAAAGAATATCATGACTAAAGATAATTAAATTATCAATAACCTTCATCAATAATAAATCAGAGATTTAAAACATATGGTAGATGATAAAAATTTCAACCATAGTTGCAGCGGAACGAGCAATTCATTAGAAGAGTTAAATAGAAAATACAGTCTATTATCTTCTCCATGTTAAAAGTCCACCAATAATATTTTATCCCTGTAACATCAATCAACAGTTCCTTTCCACAATTATATGAATATCTTATAATAATAATTGTGATTCTAAATTCCTCTTCGTACCCAGGACGAATATAATTTTCATCACATGTTTTTACCTGAAACATCAAAGATCATGGTTATACCAAATCACAGTTCCTGTTTATAATCATAATAATAAATTCATCTTTGCGCTACGGCCAAAGATATTCATCCACAGTTCATCTTCGCACCATTGACCAAAGATATTCAACAACAGGTCATCTTTGCACTACGGGCCTAAGATATTCATTAACAGTTCATCTTTGCACTACAGGCCAAAGATATTCAACAACATGTCATCTTTGCACTACAGGTCAAAGATATTCATTAACAGTTCATCTTTGCACTACTGACCAAAGATATTCATTAACAGTTCATCTTTGCACTACTGGCCAAAGATATTCATCAACAATTCATCTTTGCACTACAGGCCAAAGATATTAATATCTCAAAGAAATATATAATCATTTCAGAATTTATATAAACAATAATTATAACCATGTTGATCAATTCACCTTTGCACTTAAGCTAAAGATATTCAATTATAAATTCAATGGTCATGATCATACCAGTCACAATTCAATTTTTCACTATTGGCCAAAGAGAACCCTAGTCATGATCATACCAATAATCTACTCATCTTTACACTCCAGTGAAAGAGAATTTCAACATCAGGGTTATTAAAATATTATATATGATAATAAAATCAATATAATCAATATATAGTTTTAATCTCCAGAATAATATTCATAAATCAACTATAATTTGGTTAGAAAAAGAAACCAATTTTGTAGTGAATAGTACCCGTGAATAGTAACTCGTGAATAGTAACTCATGAATAGTAACCCTGACACAAAAAGGTAGAAATTCTACAATAAAATTCATACCAATATTTCGGTATAATGATATTGAAAGAATAACATTTCTTAAACCTATAAACAATTTATTTTAACTGTTTACACTTTACTAAATAATGTATTTAATCATCATAAAATGTCAAACTTATAAGGTTTCATCACCAATAACCAAAACCCTCATCAAAAATCTGCATATACCACATATATGATTCTCAAGCCATAAAATCATATTTTCCAATTTTCTTCCTTCACATAACATATTTAACTCATTTATTCATAACTAGTCTATTTTCATGAAAAATACCAAATCAGTTTCAAATTTTTTTTTTTGGGATTTAGCAGAATATAGTCCCATATTGAACATATATTTTTCTTAGAATTTTTAAAATTCATTTACTATTTTTCATATGGCTAAAACCGCCGAATATTTAGACATTTATCATAAATTATACTTTTATCCAAAAATTCCGAAATTCATAGAGTACACTTATATTATATAGATGTACTCCCAATAAAAATTTCATCAATTTTAGAGTTAACCATAAGGAGTTATAAGGCGTTACTTTTAAAATAGTCTTTTCTCATAAAATTCATAACTCTTAATCTATACATCCATAAATCACCATTTTGGGACACAATCAATAAAACTCATCAACATATCATTTCAAATTTTTCCAGAATTTTCTGAAGGTCAGATGAAGTACGGACTGAAAAACATAATAACCCTTAAAATCCCTTACTATCCCTTACCTCAAAAGAGCAGTACTTCTGACTGGATATCGGATATGACGCTGAAGGAAACTTGCACTGATGAATATCAACTCACCAAATATCTAAATACTCACAAAATACACTCAATAATCTAGAGAGAGAAAAAGAGAAAACTTGTTTCTGGTGTGATTTTTAATTCTAACTTAGCCCTCTATTTATAGAAAAATTTTAGCAGACTTGACCTGCAACCTGATGGCTTTACCTGCTACTATTCCCACCCACCACATTTGAAATAAAATTCAGCACATTTCTTTACCAACCACAAATGGGACCCACGCAATTCTAGAATTTTCTACTAAAATGCTAAATTTGGATACTTCAACAATTTCTGAACCATTCACCTCTTAAAATTCATAACAAATCATACGTTCATTTTTAACGGTTCAAAATTTGTGGACATATACTCAACTTATATATGTATAACATATCCAAAAATTATAGCGATCCAACGGTCGGATTAAAAATTATAACTAACGCAATATATCTCAAAAATACTGGTTTAATTTTTAATACCTTCATTCTGACAAAAATACTGATAAAATATCTCAACATTAATTCTGTGACGCCCTCAAAATAGGTCCATTCCATCCAACCCATTTTGAGTCGCCAAATACATGGTACAGAAACAACTACAACTTTTACAACCCATAAACTGTGAGTTTGAATACAAACATTGTCATCTAGACAATATACATACCCAACTATGTCCTCAATACAATTATTGATATAATATTTTACAAAAAATGGTGAGGACTACTAAACAACTCTTTCAAGAACCATTAATTCATACCCCGACTCGTACCCGCTATATTCTCGTCTCCTGAGAAGAAAATGGAACAAAAAAGAAAAGGGTGAGCTCAACTAGCTCAGTAAAGAATATTATGACTAAGATAATATACAACAAATTATCGTTAGCCTTCAACAGGGAAAAATCTAATAGAATACAATAGACAACAAGTTTTAAATCAATATTCGCAGCGGAAAATATTAATTCATAGAAGAGTTACGTAGAGGATGAAATCTACTAATGTCTATGAATTTAACAGTCCATCAACAGTATTTTTATCCCTGTAACATCAATCAATGCACATCTTGAATCATATATTCATCCTTGCACTACAGGCCAAGGATATTCATCTGTTGGTCATGTTCATCTAAACACCTGTTTATCTTTGCACTACGGGCCAAAGATATTCATCAGAAATCATTCATCTTTGCACTACAGGCCAAAGATATTCAATAATAACATCATTTAAGATTGAAGATGATAAAAAAATATTTTTAAAGAAGCGAATCCAGTGAAACAAAATGACAAGGATTAAGGATTAAGGATTCGTACTTTGTTTTATCCATGTCCAAAAATACCTCAAAAATAATCATAGTGGTGTAAAATTCAAGAATGATCAAAACATGGATACAATCAAAGCTAGTATCCACAATAGATATTTTGGACGAAAAGAAAAAAAATAATTTTTCTGTGAATAGTGCCATATTCGTGAATAGTGCCGTATACGTGAATAGTACCGTATACGTGAATAGTAACTCCGGCACAAAAAGTTCCAAATTTGATAAAAACGTTCACCAATATTTCGGCATAATGATATTGAAGAAAATAATATCATTTAAGAAGAAAATAACATCCCTTACCTCAAAATAGCCGTACTTCTGACTGAATTTCGGTATAGTGCTGACAGAAACTCGCACCGTATAGCAACACTCAAAGTATACTCACAAGAATACGCTCGATAATATAGAGAGAGAAAGAGAAAAAACTTTGTTTCTGGTATGATTTTCAATTCTAACTTAGCCCTCTATTTATAGGAAAATGTTAGAACGCCAAAGGAGACTAAATTAATAAATTATTATTATTTAAAATTACATTTCTACGCATGCTAGCCATCAAAGACCAGCATGCCACTCTTGAAAATAAATTTCCAGCAGCCCACATGTTGTCAAACATGAGTGGGTCCCACCCATTATTTAATAAAAATTATTTTATTTTCCAAAACTTCAATAATTCGTAGAAAATAGCTCGTTTATCAGAAAAATTCGAAACACGCGACTTTCCATGGAAATTTCCATTCTATACAACTTTGCAGAAGAAACTTTTTCCATATTCCAAGTAGAAATTGACCGAAATCCATAAACGGACGATTTTACAGTCTATACTCAATTTTCGGTCAAAAATTATGTCCACCGACACACAAAACATGTGTTCAACATTTAATGTCACAAAAATACTCTACCTCCTCATACTCTCATATATCCCACATTCATTATAAAAATATCATCGTTAATATATTATTAAAATAATATATTTAAATGAATCATTTTATCAGAAAAAGATAAACTATTAATTTTCAACAATTGTCACATTAAAAATTTTCTCCATCTATATCCACATAAAATAAATATTTTCTTTATCATAATAATCAATAATTAATTATTAAAAATAATATTACAGAATCACAGTACTGACAACCAGGCCGTTCCCAGGATAGAGGGGGCTTTCCAATAAGGATTTCTCCTTACTGGCGCGCAATTAGATGACCAAGCCTCTCATTGACAGAACTTTCTAGACATTGCCAATAATGTTATCTATTAATATTATTCAAATAATATGAATTATTGATCTGATAATGGAAAATACTGTGCAATGACAATTATTGAAACAATAATAATGTAAATATCAACGCAGCAATTATTGAATCAATAAAGTAATGAACAGTAACTCCTTTAGCAATTATTGAGTAGTGCCTTCTTACATAAGGATTAATAATTCAAAATACTGTGCAATACCGTGTGCTACTGTGCAACAACGCGTATTACTGTATTTTAACCACCGGGTATTCCAACAGTGTAAACGGTAACAACTACGCCGTTATTTTTAAACAACTTATATTTGTCATTTTCTTCCTCCAATCGCTTTCCGTTATGGGGCCCACACATGGCTGCGCCGTCGTACGAATATTCCCCGACAGTACGAATATTCCACGACCAAACGAATATTCCCCGACAACAATGAATATTTTATAACCACTTGCTTATTTTGAAATATTTGCGTATTTTACCCATAACTATCCACATTAATTAAATCAACCCTTACTATTCAAAATAATAATTAAAAGAAATTAAATTTCATTTATTAATTATTTGGGGTCTTACAAATTCCTTCATTTATAACCACATAAATAAATCCATTATTTATATCCACATCAAATAAATATTTCCTTATCATATAAATCAATAATTAATTATTCACAAATAATATTACAGAATCACAATTGTGACAACCAGGCCGTTCCCAGGAAAGAGGGGGCTTTCCAATAAGAATTTTTCCTTACTGGCGCGCAATTAGGTGACCAAACCTCTCATTGACAGAACTTTCTAGACATTGCCAATAATGTTATCTAGTAATATTATTCAAATAGTATGAATTATTGATCTGATAATGAGAAGTATTGTATAGTGATAATTATTGAAATAACAATAATATAAAATATCAACGCAGCAATTATTGAATCAATAAAATAAAATATTGAACAGTAATTACTGTAACAATTATTGAGTAGTGTCTTCTTACGTAAGAATCAATAATTCAAAAATACTGTGTAATACCGTGTGCTACTGTGCAACAACGCGTATTACTTTATTTTACCAATCGGGTATTCCAACAGTGTTAATGCTAACGATTACGCCGTTATTTATAAAAACTTAATTTTGTCATTTTCTTCATCCGACAGTTATTCTGTTATAGGGCCCATAAATGGTTGCGCCGTCGTACGAATATTTCCCGACAGAAAGAATATTCCATGACCAAACGAATATTCCCCGACAACAATGAATATTTTATAACCACTTGTGTATTTTGAAAAAAAAAATCATATATCACCCTTAACTTTAACTTTTATCAATTTAACCATATACTGAATAGTAATTATAAGAAAAATTGAATACTTTTATTTCATAAATTCGGGGTCTTACAAATAATCATAGTGGAGTAAAATTCAAGAATGATCAAAACATGGATACAATCAAAGCTAGTACCCATAATAGATATTTTGGACGAAAAATAAAAATTTAATTTTTCCATTAATAGTGCCGTATACGTACGAATCAATAATTCAACCATAATGTGCAATACCGTGTGCTACTGTACAACCACGCGTATTACTGTATTTTAACCACCAATTATCCAACAGTGTTAACGTAAAAATTATGCCGTTATTTATAAAGACCCAAATTTGTCATTTTCTTCATCCGACCGTTATTCTGTTATGGGGCTCACAATTGACTGCGCCATCGTATGAATATTCCCGACAAAAAGAATATTCCACCACCAAACGAATATTCTCCGACAACAATGATTATTTTATAACCACTTGTTTATTTTGTAAAAATTTTCACATTTCACCCATAACCAAAGTATTATATCAAATTAACACCTTATTATTTTAGAATAATGAATAGAGAAGAATTTAATTTATTTATAATAAGTTGGGGTCTTACATGTTTAACATGTTTTAAACAATTTTGCAACAAAAATACTATTCCTCCTCATATACTCATATATCCCACATTCATTGTAAAAATATCATCATTATATTATAATAATATAATAAAATATTATTTTATCAGAAAAGATAAAATATCAATTTTCAACAATTGTCACTTTAAAAAAATTTCTCCATCTATATCCACATAAAATGAATATTTTCCTCATCATATAAATCAAAAATTAATTATTCACAAATAATATTACCGAATCACAATACTGACAACCAGACAGTTCCCAGGAAAGAGGGGGCTTTCCAATAAGGATTTCTCCTTACTGGCGCGCAATTAGGTGGCCAAACCTCTCCTTAGACAGAACTTTCTAGACATTGCCAATAATGTTATCTAATAATATTATTCAAATAATATGAATTATTGCTCCGATAATGAAAAATATTGTGTAGTGACAATTATTAAAATAACAGTAATATAAAATATCAACGTAGTAATTATTGAATCAATGAAATAAAATATTGAACAGTAATTACTGTAACAATTATTGAGTAATGTCTTCTTACGTAAAAATCAATAATTGGTACAATACCATGTGCTACTGTGCAATAACGCGTATTACTATATTTTAACCACCGGGTATTCCAACAGTATTAACGGTAACAACTACGTCGTTATTTATAAACAACTTATACTTGTCATTTTTTTCATCCAATCGTTTTTCGTTATGGGGTCCACACAAGGCTGTGCCGTCGTACGAATATTCCCCGACAGTAAGAATATTCCACGACCAAACGAAATTTTTCAGATAAAAATGAATATTTTATAACCACTTGCTTATTTAAAATATTTACGCATTTTACCCATAACTAAGCACATTAATCAAATCAACCCTTACTATTTCAAAATAATAAATAGAGAAAATTTAATTTTATTTATAATAAGTTGGGGTCTTACAACCTCCCCTCCTTATGAAATTTCGTCCTCAAAATTGACATACGTACCTGGTGTTTCGAAAAGATGAGGATACCTCGCTTTCATTTCCGTTTCCAACTCTTAGGTCATATCCTCAATAGCATGGTTTCTCCATAAAACTTTAACTTGTGGTATGACCTTCGTGCGTAGGACATGCTTCTTCCTATCCAAGATCTTGACAGGTACCTCTTCGTACGTTAAGTCTTCGGCTATCTCGTCCGGTTCTAACTCAATAATGTGGTTTAAGTCTTTTATATATTTACGTAGCACAGATATATGAAAAATATTATAAACACGAGACATACTTGGAGGTAACGCGAGTCTATAGGCCACATTTCCTACTCGGTCAAGAATCTGAAATGGACCAATAAATCGTGGATTGAGCTTTCCTCTCTTCCCAAATCTTGTAATTCCTTTCTATGGAGCAACATGCAATAATACACGATCCCCAATACTAAATTTCACGTCTTTTTGATGAAGATCCGCATAACTCTTTTGTCGATCCTGTGCCATTTGTATACGTTGTCGAATCATTTGGATCTTTTCTATAGTCATACGTACCAACTCGGGTCCCAACAATGTTGCTTCACCCACCTCATCCAAACATATTGGTGAGCGACACTTTCGTCCATACAATGCTTCGAATGGAGCCACACCTATACTTGTCTGATAACTGTTGTTGTAGGAGAATTCCACCAATGGTAAATACTTATCCCAACTGCCTTTGAAGTCTAGGACACAGAGTCTTAATAGATCTTCAAAAGTTTGAATAGTCCTCCCTGATTGTCTGTCCGTTTGAGGATAGTATGCCGAACTGAACCGTAAATCCGTGCCCATAGCTTTTTGCAAGCTAACCCAAAATCTTGAAGTGAATCTTGGGTCACGATCCGAAACTATGGATACTGGCATATCATGCAACCTCACAATCTCATTCACGTACATATTAGCAAGACGTTCAAAGGAATAAGTCTCCCGTATCAGCAAGAAATGAACAAACGTGGTTAATCTATCAACAATAACCCAAATAGCATTTATGCCTTGAAAACCCGTGGGAAGACTCGTAACGAAATCCATGGTAATGTGTTTCCACTTCCATTTCAGAATCTCAAGTGGTTGCAATGGACCCTTTGGCACTTGATGCTCCGCCTTTACACGTTGACAAGTTAAACACCTCGAGATAAACTTTGCAATATCTCTCTTCATATTGTTCCACCAAAATGTATGTCGAAGATCACGATACATTTTGGTACTTCTAGGATGGATTTCAAACGGTGTATTATGTGCCTCCATCATGATGTTGTACTTCAAATCAGAATCATTAGGAACACAAAGTCTGGAGTGGACTCGAAGTATTCCTTCTTCATCGATTCTTTCTTCTGGAATAGCACCTTCTTGCACTTTCTTCTTCATACACATCAACTCCGGGTCTGTGGCTTGAGCAACTTTAACTTTTTCGATTACAGTTGGTTCTATACGTATACTTGACATCATTGTATGGGTCCCCGGAGTCTTGAATTCTATTTTCATCTTTTGTAAATCACACAAAATAGGCCTTTGTGTTAACAACATCGCACTCGTTCCCGCATATGATCTTCTACTCAACGTGTCAGCTACCACGTTCGCTTTTCCAGGATATTGAATGGTGTGGTCTTAGTCTTTCAACGGCTCGAGCCAACGTCGTTATCGCATGTTGAGTTCCTTTTGGGTGAAGAAATATTTGAGGCTTTTATGGTCTGAATATATCTCCACTTTCTCCCCATATAGATAGTGCCTCCAAATCTTTAGCGCGAAAACGACTGCTGCCAACTCTAGATCATGAGTAGGATAATTTCTCTCATATTCTTTAAGTTGTCGCAATGCATAGGCTATGACTTTCCCACGTTGCATGAGAACACATCCTAACCCTTTGCCTTAAGCATCACTGTAGATAACAAATCCATCCGAACCAGATGGTATTGTCAAAACAGGTGCCGAAATGAGTCTCCTCTTGAGATCTTGGAAACTCTTCTCGCATTCCTTGCTCCATACGAATTTTGTATCTTTATGAGTCAGCTGAGTTAACGGAGTAGCGATTCGAGAAAATTCTTCCACAAATCTCCGATAATAACCAGCTAAGCCCCAAAAAGCTACGTACTTCGGTCACCGATTTCGGTTGCTACCAACTTTGTATTGCTTCAATCTTCGCCGGGTCAACAGATACTCTATGTTTTGACACCACGTGCCAAAGGAATGCTACTTCCTCAAGCCAGAACTCGCATTTCTTCAGTTTGGCATATAGCTTGTTATCACGAAGCCTTTGCAGTACCAGCTTCAAATGGTGCTCATGATTTTTATGGCTTTTGGAATATATGAGGATGTCATCAATAAAGACAACAATGAACTGATCCAAATAATCCTTGAATACTCGGTTCATCATATCCATGAAAGCCACAGGAGCATTAGTCAATCCAAAAGACATGACTAGGAATTCATAATGCCCGTACCGATTTCTGAAAGCAGTCTTCGGAATATCCTCAGTTTTAACCTTCAGCTGATGATATCCAGAACGAATATCGATTTTTGAAAAGAATTTTGCTCCTTGCAACTGGTTAAACAGGTCATCAATACGAGGTAGCGGATACCTATTCTTGATGGTAATATGGTTCAATTCCCGGTAATCAATACAAAGTCGCATACTCCCATCTTTCTTCTTTACGAATAAAACAGGAGCACCCCAAGGAGATGTACTAGGACGAATGAAACCGATGTCCAACAACTCCTGTAGTTGGACCTTCAACTCCTGAAGTTCAATAGGAGTCATTCGATATGGGGTTTTAGAAATGGGCTTTGTACCAAGTTCAAGATCAATAAAGAATTCAACTTCACGTTCTAGGGGTAGACCGGGAAGTTCTTCAGGAAATACGGCAGGAAAGTCAATAACAACAGGAATATTATTCAAATCTGACGTGTCTTTATTCAAATTCATAACATGGGCTAAGAAAGCTTGACATCCGTTTTGTAATAAACGAATAGCTTTATGACTTGATATGACAGTGATTGATTTTAATGGTTTAGTTGCTTGAATTCGAACAACAGGTTGATTAGGAATATAAAAACTAACAACCTTACGAAAACAATCAATTTTAGCATGATGAGTAGTTAACCAATCAATCCCTAAAATCACGTTAAATGCAAGTATCTTTAAAGAGATAAGGTCAACATGTAAGGTGATGGTGCCAACTTGGATCAAACAAGATTTATACAGTGGATGTGATGAAAGTTTCTCCTAACGAAGTCTCCACAGATAAATCAAAGTCTAATTTCTCCGGAGTCAAGTTTAAACGTTGAGCACAAGCAATAGAAATAAATGAATGGGTAGCACCGGTATCTAGTAAGGTATAAACTTCGCATGAATCAACAGTATTACACTGCAATCCAAGATAGACGAGTACAACAGGTGATCAGCCTAAGGTACCCTACGTTATGCATAACATTTAATCATACTTGTGTGCGCACGTCGGTTCCCCGACAATATAGAATTTCCCCTTTTTAAAAGGGTTGTTCATCTCAGTAGATTTTCAAGAGTCCGCATCAAGTCAATTGGTTTGGATAGCTTTCTAACATATGATAACAGTCTAACCGAATCAAAGGTTTAGAAAACTTTTATAATGCACTTTAAGAACAGTAAGTCTAATGCTTGCAATAATGTCAAAGTAATTAATTTTCGTATAGTAATAGTCATTTGCTCAATATAAATACATCAATAATTCGGATTCATACAATATACAATGTAGGAATTTAGATAACTTGTATTCGATATGTGAATCAATGGAAGTTAGAGAACTCACACAAAATCCAAAGTTGTGAGAGATAAGAGACTTGCCTTTAGCGTTGATTACCACTTGAAGCGTAATACCACTTCAATGAACTATGTTATCATATATATGTATGTATATGTATTCATTAGTCATATATACTTGATATGCATTTTCACATACTTCCATCACATATACCTAAATTCATGTAGGCTACACACATTCAAACTTATAGATGTGTAACTCACATTGATTTTACCTTTAAAGTCTTTTATACCATATGCTCATCTTTTGTATTTTCAAAATATCTCTTACTCTACATATTTTTAAGTTGTTTCACATATTAAAGAACCTTTAAGCTAGTTTTGACCCTTTATTAAAGTTATTCATATATTTCCATCTTTCAAAGTTAAAAGAGTTCATTACATAATTCAACTAGCCATAGTATTCATTATACTACATAATATTGTCAAACAACTTCTTTCTACACATGTTTGCATAATTTATCACAATGTTTAACTAGATGCGTGAACATGTCGAATATCTCTAGAGGCATATGCATCCTATTCTAATTGTTCCTAATTTCACAATATAATTCATAGAGTTTGACATCTCAATTGGTTTTCAATTACTAAGATGTCATGACTATCAATCTATACATGCAAGGTACATTGAGTCCACACCTCATATGTATTTATCAAACCAATTAAGCTATAAACATACTCACAAGGCTAGATTCAAAAAGGCATAAGGTTTTATAAACATGTTTTTCGTCTTTTAACTTTTCTTTAAAAAGGTTAAGATTCAATTCCAAATCTACTAAACACCTTGTAAAATACATTGATATATGTTTAGGGAGTATGTATGTTCTTGAAATGAAGTGGAGTGTAAGACTTCTTGCATCAAATAAGCAAACCAAACTCATTTCCTATTACAGCACCCCCTTCCGGGGCGGCTTTTGCCCTTCAGGACCCCCCGCCAGGGCGGGCAGGTCCCCTGCTAAAACACGAGCAGGTGTCCCCTATTCGCCCCTGTTCAGATTTTTGAGAAATTTTCGATCTAATTCTCATCTAAGCAACAATGTAATCATGTATAATTGTTATAAACTTGCTACATAACCTTCCTAGCATGCTTCTAACATTCCCACACATACAACCAATAAATTTCAAAGATCAATTCAAGGTTTGTGGCCATTTTTCCAAAGTTTAACACCCATAGCAATTTTTTTCCTTACAAATTCGTTACTAGATCATTTTACTTCGTTTAACTTTCATTGGATTCGTTTTTGATCACATTAACAATATCTAGCATCAATTGATACATTCTAGCAAGTTTCAACTATAAACATTTCAACTCAACAAGTTTTTTTCTAAGAACTTTGCAAGGCTTGAGTGTATGAACATTTAGAGGAGTTTACCTTTTCTGAAGTTGAATTGCTACTCTAGCTTCAATTTGCAGATTATATAAGCTCTCAATACTCACACTCCTACTAGAAATCTCAAAGAATTTAGCAACATACTTATGAATGAGAAGGGCTTTATTTATAGGCAAGCTTGTGACCAATTTGATTTGTGCAATGAATCAACCCATTGAAATTGAGAAGAAGCTAATGGTTATGAAGGATTTGGTAAAAGAGTACAATTTAGCCCACTCCCTTCTCCATGATTTGCTAGCTATGGAGTTGGTGTTGGAGGGACTAGACCAATGGCCTATAACGTGAGAAAAGAAGAGTGACTCTCATTTTGGGACACTAGCAATTCTCAGCACATTAGTAGTACACTTAGGTCCATTTTGCCCTTGTTCTCAATAGAGCATACAATTACACCCACTCATATATTACACATAAAATCATATAATCATTGTACATTGATTTATTTCAAATAATATTTATCCTAGACTAGGATATAATTTAATTGTGTACCAATGCTACTTATTATTAATTTATTTATTTAATCAAGTTACTTTCTCTCATAGGTTTAAAATACCCATTTAATTATTCTCACACACATCAATATGTCACAAGACTTTTTATACAACTTGGTCAATTACCTAAGTCAAGCTTACTTTTATCAAATAGTGTTATATAATAATTATTTCCATTACAATGTCACCCCTCACTTTATATTAAATGAAAAACCTTATAATATATGATTTCTCTTCACACACTACTATTTATGATAATTAACAAATAACAAATAAATCAACCTCCTTATGAAATTATTTACTTATTCGTAATACTAATTAATTCCATCATTAGTTAAATTAGTATTTTCTCAATTCATCATCTTTCCACACTAGGCATAACTCCACAAGTTTAAACTAAGCTTCTCATCGCTTTTACTTCATTGTTTAATTATCACTTAGCTTAATCAATTAAAATGTTCATCACAACACATGTCGATGCTATATATATTTATATTCAAATAAATATGCAAACAAATCTTTATTCTCAATATTATAATTTATTAAAATTCGTGGGTATTACATATAACATACCTTAAACTGTTGTGGGCAGTTTGGGCTGATATGTCCTTTTTCGCACTTGTAGCATATGACCGGTGGTCGTTCTCCTCCCTTGGAACCAGTTGCTGCTGGTGCTGACGTCTTCGTATAGTCATTGTTGAATCTCCTCTTTTTAAAATCTCTTCCCGACTTGCTTCTTCTATTCTCATGGCCACGATTACCACCAGAGTGGTTGTCGCTCTTGTCCGTATTTTTCTTTCTCCACTGGGTATCGTTGTTCTGATGACTGCTGTCACTGGTATGATCCTGGTTGTGGTCCCTCGGTTGACCGTACTCATTATCTCGTTCTAATAATTGAGCCCTGTTGACAGCATCTGAATAGAGAAAAAATTTATGAGAAATGAGATATTGATGTATTTCGGGTTTCAAACCTCTCAGAAACATCCGCGTCATACGTTCCTCATTCTCCACCAAATGAGGTGCAAACCTGGATAACTCCGTGAACTTTGCCTCGTATTGGGACACCGTCATGTTGTTTTGTTCCAATCTAATAAACTATACCTCCTTCATATGACGAACACTTTCAAGAAAGTATTTGTCATTGAACAGTTTCTGAAATGTCTCCCAAGACATGCTGAGCGCGGTTGGATGGGTACGTTTCACAGATTTCCACCAGTAATCTGCCTCATTACGGAACATAAAAGTGGCGAATGGAACTTTCTGTTCCTTCGTGCATCCCAAGACATTGAATATCTTGGTAATTTTCTTGACCCACGTCTACGCCTTAATCGGATCCGGCTTTCCCCAGAATTTTGGTGGTCAACTCTTTGAGCTGCTTGGCTGTGACCAACTGTGCGTTGCCATTGTTTCTACTTGTATTTTGAACAGGAATCTCCTTCGTCTGGTTTTGCATGAATCGCAAAAAGCTTTTAAACATCTCATCGTTCATCGTCTGCTCAGTGGTGTTGTTTACAGGAGGAACATTGTCAGCCTGTTGCACGTTCTCCTCATTGGTGAGTAAATGTGTCTCCACGGTCTCATTTACTCCACTATTAACATTCTCAGTCGAAATTCTCAAATACTGCCATAAAACAAGGGTTAATTTAATAAATTAATAAATCACATAATATCCCTATATTATGACCGACCAATAAATAAACTTAGATAGGACACACTAGCGAAGGATTTACTCGTCTTTCCCTTCCTAGTTCTATTCCCCGATCTCCGCCAGAGTCATATCCCTAAGCTCTGATATCAACTGTGACGCCCCCAAAATAGGTATACAACACCCATTCTGAGTCATCAAAATACATGGTACAGAAACAACTACAACTTCATTAATACAACATAAAAACTGTGAGTTTAAATACAAATATTGTCATCTAGACAATATCCACACTCAAATAAATCCTCATTATAATTATTGATACATTATTTTACAAAAATGGCGAGGACTACTAAAACGACTTTCTAGAACCTTCATTCCATACCCCGACTAGTACTCGCTACATTCTCGCCTCTTGAGAAGAAAAATGGAACAAAAAGGAAAAGGGTGAGCTCAACTAGCCCAGTAAAGAATATTATGACCAAGATAATATAGAACAAATTATCGTTAGTCTTCAACAGAAAAAAATCTAATAGAATAAAATAGACAACAAGTTTTAAATCAATATTCGCAACGGAAATAATAATTCATTAGAAGAGTTAAATAGAGAATAAAGTCTACTATCTTCTATATATGAATTTAAAAGTCTATCGTCAATATTTTATCCCTGTAACATCAATCAACATATATTTGGAATCAAATATTCATCTTTGCACTACAGGCCAAAGATATTCATTAGTTGGTCATGTTCATCTAAACACCTGTTCATCTTTGCACTACGGGCCAAAGATATTCATCAGAAAATCATTCATCTTTGCACTACATGCCAAAGATATTCAGTAATATCATCATTTAGGACTGAGGATGATGAAAAATATTTTAAAGAAAACGAATCCAGTGAAACAAAAGAATAAATATTAAGGATTCGTATTTCAGCTATTTCATGTACAAAAATACCTCATAAATAATCATAGTGGAGAAAAATTCAAGAATGATCAAAACATGGATACAATCAAAGCTAGTATCCATAATAGATATTTTGGACGAAAAGCGAAAATTTAATTTTTTCTGTGAATAGTGTCGTATTCGTGAATAGTGTCGTATAAGTGAATAGTAACCCCGACACAAAAAGTTTCAAATTTGATAAAAAGTTCAAACCAATATTTCGGCATAATGATATTGAAGAAAATAATATCATTTAAGAAGAAAATAACATCCCTTACCTCGAAAAGACAGTACTTCTGACTGAAATACTGGATATGGTGTTGAAGGAAACTTGCACCGTATAGAAACACTCAAAGTCTTAAAATACTCACAAGAATACGCTCGATAATATAGAGAGAAAGAGAGAAAACTTTAGTTTCTGGTGTGATTTTCAATTCTAACCTAAGCACCCTATTTATAGGAAATTGCTTAGAACACCAAAGCAGAAAATTTAATAAATATTATTATTATTTTTCTAAATTCTCCTACGCACACCAGCTGAATTCAAACATCAACCACCCACTCAAAAAAGTAAGAAAAACGTTTTTCATAAATAAAATTTTTAAAATTTCTAAAAATCAATTATTTCGAAACTTCGGAACTTTAATCATTCATAATAAATAGCCCTTTTATCAGAAAAATTTGAACCTCATGTCCTTTCTATAGGAAATTCCATTATCTACAACTTTGCATAAGAAAGTTTTTCCAAATTACAAACAGAAATTGATCGAAATCCACAAACGGACGATCCTACAAGCTATAGTCAAATTTCAGTCAAGAAATGAGCCCAAAGACATGTTTAACATGTTTTAAACAACTTTTGTAACAAAAATACTCTTCCTCCTCATATACTCATATATCCCACATTCATTGTAAAAATATCATCATTATATTATAATAATATAATAAAATATTATTTTATCAGAAAAGATAAAATATCGATTTTCAACAATTGTCACTTTAAAAAAATTCCATCTATATCCACATAAAATGAATATTATTCTCATCATATAAATTAATAATTAATTATTCACAAATAATATTACTGAATCACAATACTGACAACCAGGCAGTTCCCAGGAAAGATGAGGCTTTTCAATAAGAATTTCTCCTTACTGGCGCGCAATTAGGTGACCAAATCTCTCCTTAGACAGAACTTTCTTGACATTGCCAATAATGTTATCTAATAATATTATTCAGATAATATGAATTATTGCTCCAATAATGAAAAATACTGTGTAATGACAATTATTAAAACAACAGTAATATAAAATATCAACGTAGCAATTATTGAATCAATGAAATAAAATATTGAACAGTAATTACTGTAACAATTATTGAGTAGTGCCTTCTTACGTAAGAATTAATAATTGGTGCAATACCGCGTGCTACTGTGCAACAACGCGTATTACTGTATTTTAACCACCGGGTATTCCAACAGTATTAACGGTAACAACTACGCCATTATTTATAAACAACTTATACTTGTCGTTTTCTTCATCCAATCGCTTTCTGTTATGGGGCCCACACAAGGCTGCGCCGTCGTACGAATATTCCCCGATAATAAGAATATTCCACGACCAAACGAATATTCTCCGATAAAAATGAATATTTTATAACCACTTGCTTATTTAAAATATTTGCGCATTTTACCCATAACTAACCACATTAATCAAATCAACCCTTACTATTTCAAAATAATAAATAGAAAAAATTAATTTTATTTATAATAAGTTGAGGTCTTACACATACAATCTTTCAAAGTGAGAAATATTTTTCACAACTAACCAAAGCTAAGGGAAGCGTGTGAACTATCTCTGGCATATCAAATTTAATCGAGCAATTTGAAAAAGTCAGTTTCATGTTACAAAATGAGACAATTCTTCACCAAAAATGCTCTATATTCTAGTAAATCAAGAAGAAATTAGATTAATTTTAAAGATATTCGACTAATGGTTTTCACATTGAAACAACAAATAAAAATGATAATGAATATCTTCTCATCACTTCTACTATTTTTGAAAAAAAGAATATCCTAGAAAAACTTTATTTAATTTCTTCTAGGTTATATACTATGAAGATTAGAGCAATTGAGTCTCATACTGTTGTGATTCTTAAATTTATAGATCCCAAATCATTTATGCTTTGGCATGAAAGACTCGGTCATCCAGTCACGTCTTTGATGCGTCGCATTATTGAAAATTCTACTAGTCATCCTCTCAAGAATCAGAAGGTTTTTCCTAGTAGTGATTTTCCTTGCGCTACATGTTCTCAAGGAAAATTAATTGTTCGACCATCACCAACAAAAGTTTATAATGAAACCCCAAAATTTCTAGAGAGAATCTAAGGAGACATTTGTGGATCCATTCATCTATTGTCTGGCCCATTTCAATATTTCATGGTTTTAATAGATGTTTCAACTAGATGGTCCCATGTTTGTCTCTTCTCCTCTCGAAATTTTACCTTCTTTAAATTTCTTGCTCAAATAATCAAATTACGGACTCAGTTCTCAGATCATCCAATCAAGTCAATTCGACTTGATAATGCAGCTGAATTTTCATCAAAGACCTTTAATGACTTTTGTATGACTATTGGAATCTCCATTGAATATTTTGTTCCTCATGTACATACACAAAATGGTTTACTTGAATCTTTAATAAAAAGACTTCAACTAATTGCATGTCCATTAATACTAAGGTCTAACTTGTCAACCTCAGTTTGGGGTCATGCAATTCTTCACGATGCAGCCATCATTCGAGTGAGGCTAACAAGCTCTTCATTAATATTCTCCTCTATAGTTAGTTTTTGGTCAGATACTCAACATTTCACACCTTCGAGTTTTTGGAAGTGCAGTATATGATCTAATTGCACCTCCACAAAGGACTAAAATAGGAGCCCAACGAAGAATTGGAATTTATGTTGGTTTTGATTCTTTTTCTATTATTAGATATCTTGAGCATTTAACTAGAGATGGGTTACTGCACGTTATGCATGCAGATTGTCACTTTGATGAATCTGTATTTCCACCGTTAAGAGGAGGGAAACTTTTAAATAAGAAACCCTCTGAAATATCATGAAATGCATCAGAATTAAATTCACTTGATCCTCGCACAAGACAATTTGAAATTGAAGTTCAAAGAATTATTTATTTATAAAATATTATAAATCAAATGCTAGATGCATTTAATGATGCTAGAAAAGTAATAAAATCACATACGCATGCAGTGAATAATCCAACAAAGATAGAAATACCTATCGAAAAATTAATTTCTAAAGAATTGACAAATAAGGCAACAGAAGAATCTAAATCACTCCATAAGCATGGAATACCAGTTGGTGCAAAAGACACTGCATCACGAAAACAAAAGACAAATAAAGGAGTACTAGAAGTAATATCCGCTACAAAAGTAGCACTTATTCCAAAAGTGAGAATACCCCCAAAAGAGGTACAAAATCTCACCGAATGGATAAGAGATGAATACTAAGAGATCTCAATAAATTATGTACATGATGAGAAAGTATGGGATCGAAGCAAAGTCATGATTGATTATATATTTGTTTTCTCTATAGTAAAAGATATTACTATGATTTCTGACATGGATCCTGAACCACAAAACATGAAAAAATATCGAAAAATAAAAGATTGGCCAAAATAGAAAGATGTTATTCAAACTAAGCTACAATCATTATTGAAAAAGAAGTATTTGAACTAGTAGTCCAAACACTACTAGGAGTAATCCAGGTTGGAAACAAATGGGTATTTGTCTGAAAGCGAAATGAGAAAAATAAAATTGTGAGATACAAAGCTCGGCTTGTAGCTCAAGATTTTTCATAAAGACCTGATATTGATTATCATGATACATACTCTCCAGTAATTGATAGTCACTTTTCTCTTTTTACTAGGTATGACAACCATGAAAGGTTTGGAAGCACGTCTGATGGATGTTGTAACAGCATATCTATATGCTCACTTGATAATGAGATATACATGAGAATTCTTAAAGGTTTAAAAATGACTGAATCACAAAAGTCGCGCCATATATATTCAATCAAGTTGCAACGCTCATTATATGGGTTGAAACAGTCTAGTCGTATATGGTATAATCGACTTAGTGATTATTTAATAAAAGATGGGTATGCAAATAATTAAGTATGTCCATGCAGTTTTTATTAAGAAAACACAAAGTTGATTTACCATCATTGTTGTATATGTGGTTGATTTGAATCTTGTAGGTACTCCTGAAGAACTTACAAGAACTGCTACTTATTTAAAAGATGAGTTTGAAATGAAAGATCTTAGGAAAACAAAATTCTGTTTGGGAATACAAGTGGAGCATTTAGCATCTTGAATATTCATCAATCCACATATATTGAAAAGATTCTCAGTCGTTTTCATATAGATAAAGTTCACCCTTTGACTACCCCGATGGTTGTTCGATCTCTAGAAATTGATAAAGATCCATTTCGACCTCTAAAAAATGGGGAAGAAGTTATTGGACCTGAAGTTCCATACCTAAGTGCAATAGGTGTTCTTATGTATCTTGCAAACTAACTGCACACGACCTGGTATTACTTTTGCTGTCAACTTGCTGCCAAGATATAGTTATTCTCCGACTAAAAGACATTGGGATGAGATCAAACACATTTTGAGATACCTCCGTAGAAGTATAGATCTTGGATTATTTTATCCAAGAGATTCAACATCGCGATTAGTTGGATATACTGATTCAGGATATTTATCAGATCTACACAATGAGATATCATAAACAGGTTATGTATTTACATATTGTGACACAACTATATCTTGAAATCCACAAAGCAAACCATGACAGCTACATCTACAAATCACTCAAAAATTCTCGCAATACATGAAGCAAGTAGAGAGTGTGTTTGGTTGAGATCAATTATTCAGCATATCCAAGAGTCATGCGAATTATCATCAATCAAGGATATTCCTACAATTATGTATGAGAATAACGATGAATGCGTTGCTCAACTTAAAGAAGGGTACATCAAGGGAGATAGAATAAAACTCATTTCACCTAAATTCTTCTACACACATGAGCTAAAAGAAAGGTGATATAGATGTGCATCAAATTCGATCATGTGATAATCTAGTCGACTTCTTCACAAAGTCACTACCAAATGCAACGTTTACTAAACTTCAGAATGCGTCGACTGAAAGACTTATCAGCAATATTTCATCAAAGAATAATGAATTCCTTTTGAGGAGGAGATATGTACTCTTTTTTTCCTTCGCTAAGTTTTTTCCTACTGAGTTTTCTTAGTAATATTTTTAATGAGACATAATCTCTCATCTTAGAAAATCAAGGAAGAATGTTATAATATTATGATTTCCTCAAAAGTCATACGCTACAAGCTAAAAACTAAGATTTAATCTATGATTTTATAGATCTTGATTGTATGTATGTTCTCTTAGTTTTTGCCTATAAAAAGAAATGAAAGATAAGAGACTGAATAAGTGAAAATTATCTAATACTTTCATATTTGTAACTTTATTATTTTTTTAGTTCTATAATATCTTTACAACTTTATTATTTCTTTAATTCTATAACAGACAACTTTTTTATTTGTTCAATTTTGCATTTTAAACCTCATTGAAGCAATTAGTTCCAAATTATAAAAAATTTAAATTCAAAATTAAAGTATCAATACAATTATATATATATTATAAGCTACTTAAAAAGTACTACTAATTATAAAATTTATTGCATTAAAAACTTAAATAAATTATGTTAATTTTAAATTTAAAAATATCTTAAAATGACTTTTCAAAAGTTAATAATGATTTTATAACTCAAAATGGAAGAAGTATATGACACTTATCCAGTGCAATCACTTGTTATGAAAGTATAACATGTTTAACAGAAAAAGGAAAAAAACCCAGAAAAAATAAAATAAAAATAAAGATTTTGATCATTTAAGTTATTTCTACAATAAACAAATATCAAGAATGCATCATACAAACAAAATTTTCAATTTGACATTGCAGGCCAAATATTCAATTACTTCCCAGCAAAAAAAAAAAGAAAAGGAAAATTTCAATTACTAACATACTAGATAAAGCTCAATATCAATGGCCTTTTTCGATCAATTTTCTTACCACGTAACTGCATAAACAACAGATTAGCAGCATATATATATCCCGACTTAATGGATGATCCTGCACTTTCATCTAGTGCCCGTCTCATTGTCATTGTCATTGGCAGCGTCTTGCCCAAAACTACTGCTTGCATTTCTCATCTTCATACCCTGATGCTTTGCCAGTTCTTCCAATCAAAAATGGTTCTGGCAAAGAGCTCTTGCCATAAATATCAAGACCCTGAAAAGATCGGCCTGCAAAATACTCTGGCCCAGAGTTAGCTGTTCCCTTGACTATGGGTTGAGGATCCTTATCACGCACCTGCAGAGCCTTCTCCATAATATTCACTATAGCAACTGCTCCATCCTTATCTTCCTCGTCACCGATCTCTGATTGGGCCACACGTTCAACAATTATAAAATAGAAAAGTCCGTCAACCTCAAATAATAATTTTTTTTAAAGAAGAATGCTACGAAAACAATTAATAATAATTTGGGAGATGTATCTTGCAATTCAATTCAAAGAGCGAATGTCCTCATTATTTTGTATTTTTAATTCCCAACATCAAATAACAAAGAAGAAATAAATATTCTATACATCCAATCTTTCTACTGCGGAAAGCCAAAAATTACTTGCAGGGAGGGATGCTTGGACAGAAACCTCAAAAACTGCAGTCGGGTTAGCTCTGAAACCATTAAAGAAAACTTATGGCAAGGACAATATGGTTGTGTCGTACAACCTGAGTTACAAGGACTATTCTAAAATCTAGAAGTACCCGTGTCGACACGATAGGAACGTGTATGGGTACGGGTGCAAGTATTGGACCCGGTAGTTTGGTGGAAAATGAACCAAATGTTCTAAAAATAGGTGTATTTGTGTCGTGTCCATTTAAGGATCCTTCTAATTATTGCTGACTCCATATACCATAGCGTACAAAAGGAGATGAAAGTGACAACATGACAATAAATGATACAGCAATATACCTAGAAACTAGCCTTGAGAACTTTCACAAGAAGATGAATCATATTTTCCTGAAAATAAAGGAGCAAACTATAGTAAATTGCTTTCTAGGTATCATGGCACTATTAGATTGGACTGCGAAAGAACCTTGCAAAGTTCTATGTGAGTTCTAGTGGCTTAATGATCAGGCTTTAAGTAGGTTGAGTCCAAGAGGCTTTGATTTCAAGTGCCCTACTGAAACAAATAACTTGGACACCTAAATAATCTTAATCATCAAAGTTCTAACAGAGTACTAAAAACCAATGTCTGAGTCAGTTACTAGTTAAACTTCAGATAGTACTGACGGCCTCTAATAGTTCTAATCAGCTTAAATATATTTGGATGACATGTTCAAAATTATGTAATATTCTGCGACGTCAAATATTGCAAAGAAGAATAAAATATTCAGTAACCAGTAGAAAATTACCTTGCAGATCAGAGTCTTCTACATACCCACCACGAATAAATGAAAATCTTGCCTCATTTGATGGGCTTCTTACTTCCACTGGAGTTGAAGATATCAACTCCTGAAATTCCATCACATATGCTCCTGTCCACTCTGTTCCCCTGGGAAGACAAATAAGGAGGGAAAGAAAGGTACGCATTAAACAAAAATTAATATAGCACGCTAATTACATTGTGCATTACTAGAAAGCTATATATTTATTATCACAATTTGAATGTGGAACTGATGGACAAGTGTTTTAGACACAAGCACAACTTTTAAAATTCTAATCTTTGCCAGCAACAAGAGAAAGAAAAATGGAGGCTTTATCAATTTTTAGCTCAAGTCAAAACTATGCTAAGCAGTAAGCAGCTCTTCAAATGGATCTTTGTCCCCCTATACACCAATAATTAAGACATTGTTCTTTGATATGGTAGACACGGATCTGAGGTTCTGAGTCTTCTGACCAACCTAGGATTACCAATTTTAATGGGGCTTTCCCTCAAAAGAAAAAACCTGGCCTTAGAACTTGCACACTTAATTGCAGTTCACCCCATTCTCTACTTTCATTGTCCAAGTTACAAACAATATTTGACATTACTAGATCTGTCTATATGTGTTGGACATAAACATTCATTGAAACAATTTCTTTAATTTCCAAACATGCCTGTTGCCAGAAAAATTAAATATCCAATAAAATCCTGCTGCCAGGAAAAACTGAAAGACATTCAAGAAACCAAAATAATAATGGACAATAGAAATACAGGATAATTTAAACTACACGATATATTACGAAGATAATAACTGTAGTTTAATTATAAAGAGGATGTTATTCTAGATCAGTACCTGCTAAATGCGAGCATTGCTTCAAAGGGGGTAATAACAGGAGCTAAGAACTCTTTGCTATCCAGAAGAGCAGTTTGTGCACAAGAGACATAAATGAAAACATCACACTGAGAAAGAGAAAGAAAAAGTTGCTTAAACTCCACTTCTGCATGAAAAATGTTTATTCTTAAGTGCACTTATCAAAGTTTACCTCGGGAAAATTAGCGAGTTTTGCAGGATTTGGTCTTCCCATGGCCAAAGTGTAGACCTTCTTCCCAGCTCCTGTGATCAACTCTTTCATTTGATGAATCATATGAAGATAACCAGCTGCATATTGTTTTTAGAAAAAACATTTAGTAGTCTAACAAGATGCATCATCAGACTAATGTGCTGGATGAACCCAAATTATTACTAGGTATTATATAATAATTTCCAGAAAAATTAAAATTTTCTATTTTTATCAGAACAACTATGTAAAAACATATTATAACTAGAATAATCCAAAGTAAAATGAGTAGATCTTATTAATTTGTGCACAGTTACATTAAATACATCCTAAGCTAAGAGTAACTTAGACATGGCTTAAGTAGGGAAAACAAAAATCATCAAAAAGTCTAAAAGTCTAAAAGAAACAAGAAATCTTTTCTTCGTCAACTCTATAGACTCGAACAATAATGCATATTACATTAGCACATCACAGGCTATTCATCTCCAGAAATGAATTTTTAAAGAGAAATCCTACATGAAGAATGCAGCAAACATATAATAAAAACTCTCAGACGTAAACATACCAACGCCAAGAGTTCCCACCAGTATTCCAACAATGTTAGCATCCTTTGCTTTCTCAACTAGGTAATATCTGCATATCATTATTCACCATGTAAATCACATGATACAACTACCGAAGTGGCGAGTGGATATACACAAAGGAGTTGAGTTATAAGAAGATAAAAGAGGACAACAAATCAAAGGGAAAAAGAAGATTACAAATAGTAAATTGTACCTACGCTTAAGAATTCTTCTCTGTTGAGAAAGGTCAGTTATCAAGCGATTTTCTGTAGCATCGTATCTGACTGAGACAAAAGCAAGCAAAATTAATATAAAGATGATTTTTTTTGACAAATAAAGTCAGACAAAGGAATTCATCATGCATGTTTTGTTTTATTTTTCCCTTCTACAATAGTACTGTTGCATTAAGAAATTCAAAAGAATGATGTGACAACCATCTCCAGTAGTTTTTCAAACATGTGATTTTTCTCAGTTACCAATTCAGATGAAAGAAACTTCTGAGTCCTCGGAATAATTGAACCAGTATGGCATCATCAGAGTTTGCCACTGAAGCTATTATGTTTATTAATACATGGACTACATGCTTAGGAAAAAATACTAATGACCAAAGAGCTATAAGATAAGTTTAGATAAGGAAAGACAATACATAGATTGCCACTAAGGCCCACAGAAATCAAATAAATCAAACTAGTATAAACACTACAAACAGGAACTGGCCGGCAAGTGGCAAAGATGTCAAAGCATCAAAACGGAGTGATGCTTCAAATTATATAATCTAGAACTCAATTATTTGGACAGAGGCAAAAAAACAAACATACCAATCACTCTAACCTATAAACTATAAGATAAGTACGGAGTATACATGTTGCTCCCACATATTTAAATAAGTAAACTATAATTTCCAAAAGTAAGGCTGTCACCAAGTCGAGTTAGGAGAAGAGCAGGTAGCTTAAATAAAATGCAAGGCCGTCATATATTTTAGTTGTACAAGTACCCTTTCTTTCTTTTTCATTATATTATCCAAAAGCTTTGAAAGTGAAGTTTAAGAAAATCAAAATCTGTACCTATTTCACAACGATTGAATGTCAGTACAACATTTGCAAAAGCAGTATTATCAGATCCAATCCAAAAGAGTGTGTAGTCCTCTATTTTGAAACCCTCGGGTATAGTCCAATTAAGGCCTCCAATCTTACAACTCATAGCAGCAGCCCTGCCACTACCTTCATTATATGCTGAGCTGCTAACCGGTTCCTGATGCTCATTGGAAGTTTTTGAATTCTCTGATGGATTCATAACTGAACAAATAACATCAGCATAATGGAGTTGTAATCTGGATGTCGATCCACATAACTTTGATGATTCAACTATTACTGTTTCTTTGATATCTTGCATTGCATAAGCATATTCCAGCCCGAAGAGGACCTGCGTATAAAAGTGAATTAGTGAATAAGAAAAGACATTAGAAAGCCACCTCGGTGAACATTTGAAGTAGTATTGGGGTTGTAAGCTACATACATAAAGTACTATGCCCCTATCACACCCAAATAGGCTTTCAATTGGTCGAGCACTATATCAGAATTTTAAGCAACTAGAGAGAGAGAAAGCGTTTACACGCAATTTGAAAAAGTAAACTCATTTTGGAGACAAGATAAAAAGGCAAAGTTACTTATCTTACCAAAATAGGCTTGCTACTGGTCAGCGCAAGAGTACATAAATTTTCAGCACAATTAGATGTACTAACTGAAGCTTTTCCAAAAACAAAGAATGCAGGAAGATTCGACGTCCTGTACTACCCAAATAAAAAAGGACAAAATTAAGTACAAGGTCAACATGAATATCTACCAAATAAAGATTGAACAGTATGCACAGAAAAAAGAACCTGGAGAATAATAATTAAAGAGTGCCCAAATGTACTCACGGACTCAGACACGTATGTCCATAATGAATGACACAATCAGCGTTAATGTGAGATGCACCGACCTCATCAACACAACAACTACCATATGTTGTATCCGCCATTACATATAACCCAATATCCTTAACATCTCCATTGCCTTCACTGCATGATCTTGCTAGAGACTGAAGCTTTTCACGCAATGCTCTAACCACTCTCGTTGAATCCTTCAATAACTCGTCTGGGAACTAAAAATTAAAACCAACAAAATTTGTAATAATATTATCCAAATTTACATAATCATAAAAGAAAATTTCTTAATATGTTGTATGCTAAGGAAAATAAATAAAAGATACATTACTATATTTCCTATATTAGAAGAGAAATAAAACTTGGAAGCCTAATATAGAACCACAATTTTTTTTGTACAAGTCCAACACAAAACTACTCTTATCAACTTGGTGCATATTAAGCTTACATCTTTTATATATATATCCAAAAAAATAAATTTGATAGACTATCCAATCTCATTTCTCTTTGAACAGGGATCTAGTTCAGTTAGATATTGTAATTAAATAGCAAGTGATTCATCATTAGATTGTATGACGTGCTTAAAAGAGTAACACTTTGCTACCCATAACATTTTTTCATATTTAGCTCTGTTATCTAATAATTAAACATCCAAATTTTCTTCTCCTGCTTTTCCATAAATTAAAGGGGGGGGGGGGGAGTAAGGTAAGGTCTATTTGATATCAGCATTCCTTTAAGTGACAAAAGATTAAATTTTTAACCTTGTGAACCACCAACTCAATTTACTTGACCTTAAGAAAGAGCAATCGGTTCAATTCCATAATAATTCTTAGAGCTCAATACTACTTATGTTTACTCAATTTGTTCAGTAACAAAAAAACAAACATAACTACGGCAATTTCTCAATCATCAGTTTACTATTTTTTAAATTACTTCAGTTGAACAAAAATTGCAGTAATTAAAAATAAAAAAAACATAAACCACAACAATTTTCTCATTAATCTTCATTTGCTTTCCTATTTAACAGAGAATATACAAATGGATATAAAACAGTAGAGTATTTTTTTATTTGTTGTAATGTAATTCTAGGGTTTGAGTAGGGTTTATGTAAAGGAACTATATCGATTGGAAAAGAAAGTTGAAGAAGTTTACCTGCAAAGCAACTCTTCTGAAGTTTTGGCTGCGTATGAAGTTGGCTACGCTCTCAATTTCGAAATTCGATTCCATTGCTGACGTCAGCTTCGGGGAACTCTGCTCTGCGTGCTCTATGTGTGAGAGAGAAAGAGTGATGGCTCATACAAATGGGCCAAATTAAGGGACTTCTATTATAAAAGGATTAATTACATATATTAGTACATTTATGAAAGTAATTACAAAAATCATACACTCATAAAATAATTACAAAAGTAAAACATTTTATCATTTTTATTATTAATTTTAATACAATTAAAGGTCCTTAAATTAAGGGATAATTATTAATGTGCAGTTTCCTTAATTTAGGGGATCATTATCTGGTGTTTTTATTTCAAACGCATGATATTTCTCTCTCTAAAATCTTCTTCTCCTTCTCCATAACTTTTGTTCTCGTATTTCTCTCTTCTTCTTCTTCTTCTTCTTCATCACAGTTTCTTCTTCTTCTTCGTATTAATTGTTTTTTAATTTACTTTTGTTGCACTTGTTAATCAACAAATCACACAGTCGAATATGCGACTTTCTCTCTCCAACTCTCTCTCCAACTGAAAGGATTCTGGTTTCTCTCTCTAAGGGCTGTTTCTAATTTCTGTTAATTCTTATTATACTAATTAATTGTCAATATGATCATATATATACGCTATGTTTCTAACAGAATGGAGTATTGATTGTTTGGATTTGTGTTATTTTTATGTTTTGTATAGAATGATTGATACAAGAAAGAAGGATGGAAAGAGGAAAAAAATAACAGAGGGTGATTTTATTAAGAATTTGAAGAAATTTATTTGGGTTTGTGCAGTTGGATTCTGATTTTGATGTTCCTGTAGTTAAGACAAAAGTTCAAGTTCATAGCCAGAAGATATTTTCAACCCAAAATTTTTTAAAGGTGTGCTAATTTAAATTTTGTTATTGTTACTATCATATAACTGTTTGGTTACTTCTGCATTATATTTTGGTTACTGGTTTTTGTTGTACATGTTGTTTATGTATTGGTTACCATTAAAACATATTTTGGTTACTATCATATAAATATTCGGTTACTTATTTAGTAAGTTTTTTGTTACTGTTAGTTTATGATTTGGATACCATTTTTGTTCCCTTGAGTTGGGATTTTGGGTACTATTTTGTGTTGTTCTGGTTACCATGTATTTGGTGAGTATACATGGATTGACTAAATTGTGTTTGGTCTATATGTTGTTTATGTATTGGTTACCATTAAAATATATTTTGGTTACTAACATATAATTGTTTGGTTACTTCTTTAGTATGTTTTTTGTTACTGTTAGCTTATGATTTTTGGTTACCATTAAAATATATTTTGGTTACTAACATATAACTGTTTGGTTACTTCTTTAATATATTTTTTGTTACTGTTAGCATATGATTTTTGGTTACCATGTATTTGCTTAGTATACATTGATGTATTATATTTTTTATAAATCCCTTCAAATATATTCTACAAGGTTTATGTTATTTTCTACTTTCATTTCCACAAACAAATCCTACATGGGCTCTCTATTCACTAATCCCAAGGTATTTCTCTTCCTCCCACAGGTTCATAATGCGGAAGTCTTTTCTAGAGAATGAGAGCAACCATGAAGAAGAAAGTAGCAGCAACCAAAAAGCTCAAGTTTCAAGAAGATTTGTACCAAATTTTGATTAGTTCAGTTATCATTGTCTTGTCATTATGAATTATGTTTCGTACTTTGATTTTTGTTGGATATCCATAACCATTTGTTATGGTTAGTGAGTATGTAATGTTTATTGGAGCTTATGTTAATGAAATTACATATTTGATTATATAATCAATTATTTGACATTATTTGTTGGTTCGTATTAAGTTGTGTCTGATACATTAATATTAAAGGTGCAGTTTGGTAACCAAACATGTATAGAAGGGTAACTATTTTATTTTTGGAAGTAACCAGATAGTTACAAGCTTGTATTAGGACATATATCAAGTGTTAAATGTATATGTGAAAGTATACATGGGTTGCCTAAACTGGGTTGGATATACAGGTTGTTTCTGTTTTGGTTAACATTAAAACATGTTCTAGTTACCTTTTCTATAACTATTTGGTTACTTCTTTATTATATTTTGGTTACCATTAAAACTTGTTCCGGTTACTATCATATAATTATGTGGTTACTGTTTTATTATGTTACATTATGGTTACTGTTATTTAATAGTTTTTGACTACTATTGTTGTACAATCAATGAAGAATTTTAGTTATTATTTATTGTATCTTTTAAGTTGTGTTGGATACATTGTTTGAGATGTACAGTTGGTAACCAAATATGTATATAAAGGTAACCAACTATTGTTTTGATAGTAACCAGAGAGTTACAATCTTGTTTCAGGACATATATCAATTGTGAAATGTACATGTCATAGTATAATTGGGTTTCCTAAACAAACAATATCACATTCATTACAGGATGCTGGATACACAGGTTGTTTTATGTTTTGGTTACCATTAAAACATATTATGGTTACTTTTATGTAACTATTTGGTTACTTATTTATTATATTTGTTTTACTGTTATTTAATTGTGTTTGACTACTATTATTGTACAATCAGTGAGGGATTTTAGTTATTATAAGGGTAACCATTTTAGTTTTTTGTTAGTAACCAAATAATTAAAAACTTATATCAGAACAGTTATCAAGTGCTTAATGTACATGTGAGGGTTCCCATTTATCTAGCTGATGGATACTTTTAAATTACATAGTTATAAAAGTTATTTAAAATGGTCTATGCTAGTTGGTAACTAAATATAAATATAGAGGTAACCATTTTATTTTAGACGGATAATCAAATTTACATAAAAATATTTCAGAACAGTTACCAATTGTTCAATGTATATGTTTACTTTATATTGATAACTCATTATGGAATCAAAAATTAAAATATTAATCAACATCAATTTTGGTTACTGTACACCATCAAAAATGTTACCAACCATGTGGTTAATAGTTACTAGCAGTAAACAATTATATATTACTGTAAACAATTAAATTTGTTGTATTGGTTACTGTCAATAGCCATTGTCTAACAACTGAATAAACACTGTAAAGTAACCAAATTAATATTAGACAGTAACCAAATTACATAATTTTAGTAACCAGAAAATAAACCAAATTTTTACATGCAATTTTGAAGGCTTAAATGATGGAATTCGACCAAAAAACCCTGCAGTTCACCAGCGAAGCTAGTGACTTTTGATCGTTGACCCGTTTCCAATGAAATTAGGATCTAAAAATGCCAAAATCCGACACTCCAAACTTGACAGAAATTGTCAAATTGTCACTGCAACCAAATAAACATTATACTGTAACCAATTAAATAGTATACAACAACCAATATATATAATCAGATTAGCAGTTGTATGAAGGTAACCAATGTATTCAATGAGTAACCACTAATATAAAAGAAACAATTATAAACTACAATAATATTATACAGTAACCAAATAAATACCTTACAGTATCTAAATACATATTAGTCAGTAACCAATATATATGGTAATATTACTGTTAGCTTATGGTCTGTAAAGTAACTAACTCAATGTCAGACAGTAACCAAACTACATAATGTTAGTAATCAGAACATGAATTGGGGGGGTAATATTATGCAGTAACCATTGCAATTTTACACAGTAACCAAGTCAGCATTATATACTAACCAAATTCAGATTAGACAGTAACCAACAGTTGCAGGAACCAATATATATAGTAATATTACTGTTAGCTTATGGTCTGTAAAGTAACCACCAATATAAAAGAAACAATTATAAATCACAATAACATTATACATTAACCAAATAAACACCTTACAACATATAATACATATTAGACAGTAACCAATATATATGGTAATATTACTGTTAGCTTATGGTCTGTAAAGTAACCATCACAATGTCAAACAGTAACCAAACTACATAATGTTAGTAACCAGAACATGAACTGGGGTAACATTATGCAGTAACCATTGCAATTTTACACAGTAACCAAGTTAGTATTATATACTAACCAAATCCAGATTAGAGAGTAACCAACAGTTGCAGGAAGGTAACCAATGTATTTAATAAGTAATCATTAATATAAAAAATATCAGTAGAATAATGTTTAACATTATAAAGCAAGCATATAAACATTATTCATCAACCAAATTAATAATAAACAGTAACCAAATCAATAATAAATAGTAGCCAATTTATATGTATTTAGTAACTAGAGTATAAAACATATTTTAAAATGCATTTTGCATTCAAAACATTCATTATTCTGACTTTGTGACCATTTAAAGAGTGAAAAAGTTGAGAAAGGTAACCAATAGACGAATACGTAGTAAACACGGGGTAACACTATGCATATAAATTGGAAACTCAAATACCTCGGTATACAAAATTGTAACGAATCAACAATCAGTGCAGTACGATCAACAATCAGATCTTGAAGTTGTCGATCTTTTATGTTTTTCTTCGATTTCAGAGTTGCGTCGCGACAAGAGATTTCTTCTTCTCCGGTTGATACGTCGTTGATCTGTTCTTCTTCGATCTCAGAGTTGCTGTCGATCTCAGCGTGCCGTCGCGACAAAATTTTTCGTCTACTCCGATCTCAGTATGTCGCGTCAGAAGATTTGGATTTCTCTAATATCAAAGTTGCGTGTTCTGTTCAAATGCTTAAATGTAGGAGCGTGTTCTGTTCAGTTGCTTGAATATAGGACTGATTTTATCAATTTTATATTGTGTTGTTTTATTTTTGTAATTATGTTGTGTGTGTTTTATTTTTGTAATTACTTTCTAATTGTTGTATATTAGTGTTAAGGACCCATTATAAAAAGCGATTGATAAATTTTCGGCCCATAAGTCTAAATTTTTGCTACACGGGGCATGACCTACACTTGGTCCGGAATTTTTTTCTATACTCATTCTATCAAATATCTATATAATAAAACAAAACCCATTTTGAATTCTATAATTTGACAAAGCACAACAACGTCTCAGATTCATTCTAACTTAATCTAAAGACTCACATTTCATTTCACACAAACAAAATCCCGCCCAAAGTTCCTCCTCCTCCTTCTCTCTCCTCTTCTCCTTCTCTTTCTCTCTCCTCTACTCCTTCCCCCTTTCTCTCTCCTATCTCCTCCGCCTTCTCTCTTTCCCTCTACTCCCTTTCTTTCTTTCTCTCTTCTCTGTCGTCACTCTCTTCTCCTCTTCCTCCATTTACTTAATAAATTAGTATTTTAATATTTTATTTTAAATTATAATAATTTTTTGAAGTATGCATACATTTAAAATATATGATACATAAAAAATATCAATGGTAAAAAAACAATTACAAAATCAAAAAAATAATCTATAAAATAGAACAAATATTAACAAATTAAAAAATTAGTTAATTATTGGCATGATGTGATATCTAAAGTTAAAATACTAGATGTGATATATAAGATTCGTTTACAATTAGAAAATTGGTTAATTCTTATGTTTCAGAATTATAATATAATAATAATTACTTCTACTATAATAATAATAATAACAATCACTACTACTACTATAATAATAATAATAATAATAATTATAGTTATTACTACTATAATAATAATAATAATTACTACTACTATTATAATAATAATAATAATAATAATAATAATAATAATAAATACTACTACTATAATAATAATAATAATTACTACTACTACAATAATAATAATAATAATAATATAATATAATATAATAATTACTAATACTATAATAATAATAATAATAATAATAATACTAATAATAATTATTATTATTATTATTATAGTACTAATAATAATAGTACTATTATTTTAATAATAGTAATAATAATAATTATTATAATTATATTATTAATATTACTATTATAATTATTACTATAATAATAATAATAATTATTATTATTATAATTATAATTATTAATACTATTATTATTATTATTATTACTATTATTATTATAATAATTATTAGTACTATTACTATTATTATAATTATTATTACTATTACTATTATTATTACTATTATCATAATTATTATTATAATTATTATTAATAACGACAATAATAAAAATAATAATAATAAAAATAATAATAACAACAATAATTATAATAGTAATTATTATTATTATTATAACTTTAATAGTAATAATAATAATAATAATAATAGTAATAATTATTATTATTATTATGATAATAGTAACAATAATAATAATAATAATACCAACAATAATAATAATAATTAATGATAATTGTTATTGATGATTTATAAGTTTTATTGATAGGTTTAGATTTTTCTGGATATCTATTTTTTTTAAAAAATTAATTATTGTGGTGGTGTGGAGAATTATAATAATTGTTATGTGTGATTATAAGTTATTTTAGGTGGCAAAAAGCATTTAGGTGATGTAGTATTTTTTGAATTTTAATCTAATTTTTCGTTTGACAATAATAAGAACAATAATAATAATTATTATTATAATAATAACAATAATAATAATAATAATAATAATAATGATAATAATATTATAATAGTAATAAAGTAATAATAATAATTATTATAATAATAATAATAATAATAATAATATTAATATTACTAATAATAATGGTAATAATAATAACAACAACAATAATAATAATTATAATAATAAAAATAATAATAATAATAATATGAATAGTAACAGCAATAATAATAACAATAATAATTATTATTGTGTATTGTTGTGGTGTGGTGAATTATGATAATTGTTATTGATGATTGTAAGTTTTGTAGATAAGTTTAGATTTTTTTGAATAATTATTTTAAAGGAAAATTAATTATTGTGGTAGTGTGGTAAATTATGATAATTGTTATGTGTGATTGTAAATTATTTGAAGTTGTAAAAAGTCTTTAGGTAATATAATATTTTTCAAATTTTAATCTAATATTTCGTTACGCCGTGCCTTCAGACACGTGCAATTACTAGTATGTATATATATATAGGGTCCTTTACATAAGTATACAACATTTAGAAAGTAATTACACTATTAATGCACTTATAAAATATTTACATAATTAAAACACTTTTTATATTTATTTACAATATTAGTGCAATTAAGATTCCTTAATTTAGAAAATTAGTATAGGATTCAATTCATAATAATAAGAAAACCTAAAATTAAGGAGAAATAACTAACATAATTAATAATTCAAATTCAAATATCTTGGATCTAACAAACAAAATAAATTTAAATTCAAAAATAATAATTAAAATTCAAATATTCAAAGTTTTCCAACGTTATCTTCTTCCTCCCCTTCGCCGGTCATCTTCATCCTCTCCTTCGCCGCCGCTTCAACACCATGGACGCCGGTCATCTTTCTCCATTTAACCATGGACGCCGGTCATCTTTCTCCATTTCACAATGGACGCCGGTCATCTTCCTCCGCTTCACCATGGACGCCGGCGCTTCAACACCATGGACGTCGGCCACAGCTGCCCTTATAACGAAGGTTGATTTAGTCTAGAAATTAAAAAGAGAAAAAGATAAATTTTAGTGCAGTTGGTATCCAAATATTTATACAAATGTAACCATTTTAGTTTTTGTGGGTAACCAATAAAAATTTCAGTGCAGTTGGTAACCAAAACTTTCAAAGTTAACAATTTTAGTTTTTGTTGGTTACATTTGTATTAAAGTTTGGCTACCAACTGCACTATGAATAAAAAAATCTATTATGGATTTTTTATAATTAATTGGTAACCCAATAAAACTGAATTGGTTACCTTTGTATTAACATTTGGCTACCAACTGCATTATAAAAAAATCTACTATAGATTTTTTTAATTTTTTAATTAATTGGTAACCCAATAAAACTGAATTGGTTACATTTGTATAAAGTGTTAGCTACCAACTGCACTCTTAAATAAAAAAATCTATAATAAATTTTTTAAAATAAATTAAAAACCTAATAACACTGAATTAGTTACCTTGGTATGAATGTTTGGCTACCAGCGGCATCAATTGTATCAATTGTGAGATGGGTCTACAAGTAGGAACCCCCAATGTGGATTGAGTGACAAGGAGCATATGGTATTAAGTTCAGAGGAAGAGTTGCGAAGAATACCATTTGACCTTCAAGTTGGTAAGCGTTTGCTGACCAAACAACAAAATCGAGATCGAGATGAAGTATCTGCCGATTCTGTCCATTCAATAGATAATTACAATAAGATCCTCCAAAGTAATATATGGCCTCTTGGTGATAATCAGTCAAATGTTTCACCTAACTTTCCTTAGTTTCTTGCTAAACAATCTTTGAAGGGAAAGGGGGTTCAATCAAACAGCAACAAAACAGAAGTTAGTATTGCAGATATAAGTCAGCCATGGTGGGTCAACAACCTTCAAGTATGAATACATTGAATGCAGAATAAGAAGGGGGAGACTAATTAATACAGTTATTCTAGATGAGAAGAGAGAGAGAAAAACCTAAATTAAGGAATCCTAATTCCCTAAATTAAGGAATCCTAAATGCACTAATATTGTAAATAAATATGAAATTTTATTATTTGTATAAATATTTTATGAGTACACTATTGTTGTAATTATTTTTAAAAATGCAATAGAATATGTAATTGATCCATATATATAGGGGTTCTATTTACAGCAACCGGTTGCTGTGGAACAACTTTTTTTTTGGCCTGTGAAATTTTGGCTGGAGCAAAAAAAATAAAAAAATTCACAAGCCAAAAAGGGGTTGCTCCACAGCAACCGGTTACTGTGGATGAAACCCCATATATATATAATGAAAAATATTGACTAGTGTATTAATTAATTTGTCAAAAAATATGCTTAATTATATTCAGCAGGTCTAATGAGTCGAATTAAGCTCGAAGGCCCGACTCATTCACGAAAAACGTCCTCCAATTAAATTTGAGTCCAGCCCATGGGTGGCGCGAGTCATTCTCTAATAACATCCAAACTTCAATATACTCCACTAGTCTAGTTCACTGTAAGACAGTAATATACTATTTAAGTTCATTCTACAGTAAGTCTATTACTCCCTCCTTTAAAATAAAAGTGTTGTTAACTTTTTGTACATATTAAAAAAAGATAAAATGATAAAATTATTTATATTTAAATTCTCATTTAATTACATAGTTTTTTATATATTACTAATGATGCTCCATAAATATGCATAGACAAGATCGGCCCTGAGTTTTTAAGGGCTTAAAGCGATAAAAAAAATAAGTCTTTTGCGAATTGCTATTAAGATAGGCATAAAAGAAAATTACAAGTCTGTCGTTGAGATTTGGGCCTATTTCATTGGGTAAATTTTTTGTGGGCCTTTAAATTTAAACTGACGTAGGCTGAGCTCTATTGTTTGGGTATATATATAGGGTCCTTAACACTAATATACAATAATTAGAAAGTATTTACAAAAATAATACATACACAAAATAATTACAAAAATGATGCAATTCACATTAATAAGGAAACCTAAAATTAAGGAGAAATAACTGCCATAATTAATAATTCAAATTCAAATATCTGGAATCTAACAACAAAAACAAAATCAAATTCAAAATAATAATTCAAATTCAAATCTTCATTGAAAAGACTGCACAAATTTTGTACTTCAGAGTAGGTGGCAGATGTGACAACCCCAAAATAGGTCCATTCCATCCAACCCATTCTGAGTCGCCAAATACATGGTACAGAAACAACTACAACTTTTACAACCCATAAGCTGTGAGTTTGAATACAAACATTGTCATCTAGACAATATCCACATGCAAATAAATCCCCATCATAATTATTGATACATAATTTTACAAAAAAAATGGTGAGGACTACTAAACAACTCTCTCTAGAACCTTCATTCCATACCCCGACTCGTACTCGCTACATTCTCGTCTCCTGAGAAGAAAGATGGAACAACAAGGAAAAGGGTGAGCTCAACTAGCCCAGTAAAGAATATTATGACTAAGATAATGTACAACAAATTATCCTTAGTCTTCAACAGGGAAAAATCTGATAGAATACAATAGACAACAAGTTTTAGATCAACAACTGCAGCGGAAACAACAATTCATTAGAAGAGTTAAGTAGAGAATAAAATCTACTAACATCTATGAATTTAAAAGCCCATCATCAATATTTTATCCCTGTAACATCAATCAATATATATCTCAAGTCAAATCAAATATTCATCTTTGCACTACAGGCCAAAGATATTCATCAGTTGGTCATGTTCATCTAAACACCTGTTCATCTTTGCACTACGGGCCAAAGATATTCATCAATTGTTCATATTCATCTCAACACCTGTTCATCTTTGCACTACGGGCCAAAGATATTCATAATAAAATCAACCATCTTTGCACTACAGGCCAAAGATATTCAGTAACACCATCATTTAGGACTGAGGATGATGAAAAATATTTTAAAGAAAACGAATCCAGTGAAACAAAATAACAAGTATTAAGGATTCGTACTTTAAACAATCTGAGTTCAAAAATACTTCATAAATAATCATACTGAAGTAAAATTCAAGAATGATCAAAACATAGATCCAATCAAAGCTAGTATCCGGAATAGATATTTTAGACAAAAAGAAGAAATTTCATTTTTCGGTGAATAGTGTCGTATTCGTGAATAGTGCCGTATACGTGAATAGTGACGTATACATGAATAGTAACTCCGACACCAAAAGATAGAAATTTCACAAAAAAAACATCTTCACGCTTCGTGAATAGTACTCGTGAATAGTAACTCGTGAATAGTAACTCATGAATAGTAACTCGTGAATAGTAACTCATGAATAGTAACCCCGACATGAAAAAATTCCAAATTTGATAAAAACTTCCAACCAATATTTCAGCATCATGATATTGAAGAAATAATATCATTTGAGAAGAAAATAACATCCCTTACCTCGAAAGACAGCACTTCTAATTAAAACACCGGATATAGGCTATGACTTGAACTTACTCCGTATAGCAATACTCAAAGTATACTCAAAATACTCACAAGAATACGTTCGATAATATAGAGAGAGAAAACTTCAGTTTCTGGTGTGATTTTCAATTCTAACCTAAGCACCTATTTATAGGAAATTGCTTAGAACACCAAAGCAGAAAATTTAATATAATATTAATATATATATATATATAATCTTCTACGCCAACCTTAAAATCTGAAATCAGTCATTGAACACATGCTCCCTTCTAGAAAAATAAATAAAAAACGTTTTTCTTTTATAAAATAATTTAAACTTCCAAAAATCAATTATTTCGGAACTCCGAAACTTCAATAATTCATAATAAATAGCCCTTTTGTCAGAAAATTCGAATCTCGCGACTTTTAATAGGAAATTCAATTCTCTACAACTTTGTAGAAGGAAGTTTTTCCAAATTCCAAACAGAAATTGACCGAAATCCATAAACGGACGATTTTACAGGCTATAATCAAATTTCAGTCAATAAATAGGGTCCACCGACACATAAAGCATGCTTTAAATATTTTTGGTAACAAAAATACTATTTCTCCTCATAAACTCATATACCCCACATTCATCGTAAAAATATCACCGTTAATATATTATTAAAATAATATATTTAAATGAATTATTTTATCAGAAAAAGATAAAATATTAATTTTCAACAATTGTCACAATAAAAATTTTCTCCATCTATATCCACATAAAATCAATATTTTCCTCATCATATAAATCAATAATTTAATTATTCACAAATAATATTATAGAATCACAATACTAGCAACCAGGCCGTTCCCAGGAAAGAGGGGGCTTTCCAATAAGAATTTCTTCTTACTGGCGCGCAATTAGGTGACCAAACCTCTCCTTAGACAGAACTTTCTAGACATTGCCAATAATGTTATCTAATAATATTATTCAGATAATATGAATTATTGATTCGATAATGACAAATACTGTATAATGACAATTATTGAAACAACAGTAATATAAAATATCAATGCAGTAATTATTGAATCAATAACATAAAATACTGAACAGTAATTACTGTAACAATTATTGAGTAGTGCCTTCTTACGTAATAATCAATAATTGGTGCAATACCGTGTGCTACTGTGCAACAACGCGTATTACTATATTTTAACCACCGGGTATTCCAACAGTGTTAACGGTAACAACTACGCCGTTATTTATAAACAACTTATATTTGTCATTTTCTTCATCCAATCGCTTTCCGTTATGGGCCCACAAAAGACTGTGTCGTCGTACGAATATTCCCCGACAGCAAGAATATTCCACGACCAAACGAATATTCCCCGACAACAATGAATATTTTATAACCACCTGCTTATTTAAAATATTTGCGCATTTTACCCATAACTATCCACATTAATCAAATCAACCCTTACTATTTCAAAATAATAAACAAAGAAAAATAAATTTCATTTATTAATAATTTGGGGTCTTACGTGGGTCTACAAGTAGGAACCCCCAATGTGGATTGAGTGACAAGGAGCATATGGTATTAAGTTCAGAGGAAGAGTTGCGAAGAATGCCATTTGACCTTCAAGATGGTAAGCGTTTGCTGACCAAGCAACAAAATCGAGATCGAGATAAAGTATCTGCCGATTTTGCCCATTCAATAGATAATTACAATAAGATCCTCCAAAGTAATATATGGCCTCTTGGTGATAATCAGTCAAATGTTTCACCTAACTTTCCTCAGTTTCTTGCTAAACAATCTTTGAAGGGAAAGGGGGTTCAATCAAACAGCAACAAAACAGAAGTTAGTATTGCAGATATAAGTCAGCCATGGTGGGTCAGCAACCTTCAAACATGAATACGTTGAATGCAGAATAAGAAGGGGGGAGACTAATTAATACAGTTATTCTAAATGAGGAGATAGAGAGAGAAAAACCTAAATTAAGGAATCCTAATTCCCTAAATTAAGTAATCCTAAATGCACTAATATTGTAAATAAATATGAAATTTTATTAATTGTATAAATATTTTATGAGTACACTATTATTGTAATTATTTTTAAAAATGTAATAGAATATGTAATTGATCCAAAGATTAATGTCTTCCAACTTTGGTTTATAGTAGGAAAAAAGATGATGAAGAAAAAAGAGGATAAAGAAAAAAAAAGAGAAACAAAAACAAAGATCAAAAATGGGTTTGCTGTGTTTGAATAAGAAAATACTCCCTCCGTCCCAAATTAATTGCTCAGTTTTGACTTTTTAAAGTCAAATTGACCATTTTTAAAACTAATCTTTTTACTATTTTTGCTAAAATATAGGTGAAGAGATTATAACCAAAAGAAAGTATATACAATTTATTACTAATCCTAATTTTTATAATTTCAGAAATATATTTATATATGTTTAATTATTAATTCTAAAAATAGTCAATTTGACTATAAAAAGTCAAAATTGAGCAGTTAATTTGGGACGGAGGGAGTAATAATTAACGGAAAAAGATATGGGAGATCATCAATACTAATCCCCTAAATTAAGGAATCTTAATTGCATATTAATCCCTTAAATTAAGGAATCCTAATTGCACTAATATTGTAAATATATATGATAAAGTGTCATATTTTTATAATTATTTTATGAATGTATGATTTTTGTAATTACTTTTAAAAATGTACTATAATATGTAATTGTTCCATATATATATACCTAACACAAATATTTCTTTAGGCCCTTAAAAATTTGTCAATTTTAGTGGACCTAAAGCCCGGACACCTTGGGCTTTAACACAGGGCCGGTGTTGTGTATAGAGAATAGAAATATAACAATTAATAATAAGGGTATTATAGATAAATTATTGTAAAAAAATAAATTATTTAAGGTAAGCAGACATTTGACTTGGAACTACTTAAAATAGTAATAAATATTTTTATCCTGGAACGGATGGAGTATAACATAAAATCGCTTATATATCGCTCAGATACATATTTTGATAGCCCACGTGACTTGCTCTACACGTAGGCCATCAAAATATACATGTGAGTGTATGTGAGCGGTATGTGGGCGATTTTATGTGATGATAGACTTATTTTTCAATCTATGCTTTTCTTTAGTTTCAATTAGCCGTGCAAACGAATCAAACCGTACGAGTTCACAAAAAAAAGGAAATAGACACTTTTATCTGATTTTTTTTGTTCCAGTTCTGTATCGATCAGATAATATATTTTGAATTATGATTTTGCTTCGGATCGAATAATATACTTCGGTTCATCTGAATTCCTTGATTCATCTGATCGGATAGTAGTCTAAATGATGGTTTTGTTTCATATCTAGTTTCTTCTTTTATCATATCTAAATTTTCTTTTAGTTTTGGTTCAGCTGACTGGTGAATTTGATGGTCTTGTACTATCTGTACCTATTGAATGATAAGCTTTAACTTGCTCTTTTAATTTGATTTTAGTTGCCCAAATTTTCTTTTTATGTTTTTACATTAAGCTTTAATTTGTTCTTTTAGTTTAATTTGTTTTGTAAAATATAATGGCTATTTTGGTAGTAATTTTTTTAAAATATTATAATTATAATAATAATAATTACAATTTTAATTATGATGATAATAATAACCCCTTCATTTCAAAAATTTAGATCATTTTATATTTTTAAAGTGAACTTAAAATATTTAAAAATTAAATATATCTGTAAAAATTATACATTAATATATTTTATTATTAATTTATTTAATTATTTGTTATTTTAAAAAAGAGTCCAAGATTGAAAAACGAAAAAATTAAACTAAAGTTATTTTGTTATTATTATTAAAAAGAATCTAAGGTGGATCTTATATTTCAAGTAAGCGTGACCATGTAGTGTCATGTATATTTTTTATTAAATTTTTAACGGAATAGATGGATTTTTAATTTTTTATTAAGAAATTACAATGAATTGACGGTAAAATTTTTTAGTAATGGAGTAGGGTGTATAACACTATTTTAAATGTGTTTTGAACTTTCATATCTCATGCACCGATAGAACGATAAATTTATTATTACATAAATAATAGGAAATATATTTTTAATATTTTCATATAATTTTATATATAATAATCATGTCAAAAACAAATTTGGAAAGAAATAAAATATTATTTTCATAATAAAAGTGTCGTTATAAATTATATACCGTCGTTATATATTTATAGCGATACTTTTATTGTTAAAATAATAAAAAATATTGCCATTTCGAAATTAGCGATCCACTAAATAATACGCCTTTCAATCTCGATCAGTTTCTGTCTTTCCTTCCGACCGTGAAGCTAGTCATTGAGTGTGATTGGGGTTTTCCTCTGCAGTTGATTTTAAATCGTCGCCATGGTAAATATTCTCTCCTGTTCGCTCTCTCTGTGTTCGCATATATGTTTATTTGAATTGATTGTTCTGATTTATTTAGTTGTTTAAACGGGTTGTCAGTTTTACATAATAACGTTTCATGGTTCTTTTGCTGTATTTAATCCTTGCAGATACTGTATTTTTTGCATATGTCCATTGAGTGGTATAAATTGGTTATTGATGGTAATGTAGATACTGTATTTTTTCGTATATCCATTGAGTGGTATAAATTGGGTATTGATGATATGAAAAAGAATATGGAAAACTGAAGCACAATTTGTACACAGAAGATGCTAAAAATGGGTTAATCAGTAGTTATAGTTAGTGGGAATCGGTTCTGGGTTTTGGGGGTGAGTGTTTTTTTTTACTTTTCCTGTGAATGGTAGAAGATTTTATTGTGGCCATATTTGGAAGATAATGTGATGTGAACAGCTAGTAGTAGGTGAATTATGCGATGGAGGTAAGAGTTAAGACCATAGCAGGTGCTAACACCAATTTGGAGTTGGAGATTCTTTTAATAGGATAGAATTGATGAATACAGAAAAAGCTATTGAAGGGTCTGTAACTTTTTAAAATTCGACCTGGGCCATATTGAGGGGTGTTTAATGTTTAAGGATTTATAGAAGGTCTAATTCGGGTTTGGTGATTTTTATGCGCACATATTGTTCAATGCTATGTGAATGGCTAGCTATGCCAAAGTATGGGTCTCTATTCCTGATGGCATTGGTTAACGGTCATCTATGTACATGTATACATGCGTTTTCTAAATGTGAACACATAAATTTATGAGAGCTTGTGTTTTTTTTATTTGAATTCTTGAGCGTTCAAGATCTGGAGCATAAGAACTTGAAGCAAATGGGCATGATTATCAAGGTGCTCTTAGGTGTCGAGTCTGTGTGATTAAGGCAAGGCGAGGTCACGCCTTGCTGCAAGTAATAAAGTCAAGTGCTTTGCCCCCATAGTCTTCGCCTTTCCAACGCCTTAGATGACGTGTCTTCAAGTCGTGCAACTTAGCTTTGGTTGGCCGATGTTTTTTTTTATAATGCCCATACCCAATTATCCACAAGTCCATAACCCCATCCCAGTCGCGATCAAAAGAGATTCAATAACCCTAAAGATTAGAGAGAGAGAGAGAGATAGATAGATAGAGAGAGAGAGAGAGACTGTTGCCGACTCTTCTTTCCTCTGTAAATTAGATCTGAACCTTTGCTTCTCTACTTAGCTGTCGATCTTCAGCAGCTGCGATCTTCTTTTTTTTTTTTTTTGGATGAAGGTCATAGTAGTATACCCTCAGCTGCTGACAGGTTATACATAGTAATTCGTAATTACTATTATGACTTTTGTTGTTGTGGTGGTAATAGCAAAATAGTAGTTATTTTGTTTCTTCTTATTAGACTTTTGTTTGTTTTTAATAATTAAAACTAATATTTCATTTTTTTTAAAAGTTTATGTATAAGATATGTACCCTTAGACCTTAGTTATGTACATACGCTGGACTTTTGTGCTTAGCTGCTTCTGTTTTTTATTTTTAATTATTATTATAAAAATGTTGCTTATGTACAAATATGGATGTTTTCCCCTTTGTTTTGGTGGTGATGTTTTATTATTGTGATTGAGACTAAAATATTGTAAATGTAAAAAATAAGCTGTTTTTATTGTTAGAATGCTACAAATAAGGAATTTTTTATGTTTATATGATTTACATGTATAAAATTCAAACAGTTAACTTCTTTCTGCCTTATGGATGCCTAGTCGGGCACCTTATCCTCTAAGCGCTTAAACTCCCGGCTAATTCCTCTCCTCGACTTAATGCATTGACATCTATGCAGATGGTTATAGTTCTCTTTTGGGATCAAAAGGACCAGCTTATCGCACATTATATATGCCTTTTCCTCAACTCTTTGGCATGTTGCCCTTCCACTAGAATGAATTTCCTTTTGATCATAATTTATTGTATTTATGATTGAAACCTTACCATATTTCACTGTATATTAATTCTTGTTGTTTTGCTAGGGTCGTTTGCAACTAGATCCGTTTCTCAATGAGCTTAATAGCATGTTTGAGCGCAGTACAGAGAAGGGATCTGTTTGGGTTACACTTAAACGATGTAATTTTCTCCATTATTTTTCCATTTGGTTTCTCACTCACTCCCTCCCTCCCTCCTCTCTCCCTCGTTTGAATAGAAGTTTTATTGAGGAAACTTTTTATTCTGTCTATGATATTGATATGTGCTTCCATGTCTTGTCCACAGCATCTGATAAATCTAAGGTTCAGAGGAATAAAATGACAACCGCTGGGGAAGCTATTGAGTATAAATGTCTCGTCCGAGCATCTGATGGAAAGAAGACCATTTCCACCTTGGTAATATCCTATAGCAACCTTTTAATACTCCTGTTTAATTTTGTTTACTGGTGAAGTTTTATGTTACTTCTTTGTTTTGCATGCTATGCGTGCGGAATTTATTTCCTAGTAACTCTTTAGTTGTACTAATTCTATAGTGTTTCTAATACGATTCTATCCCAGCTTAGTCCATATATTTTTCAAATTGATACTGTTTTAGGCTAATCTTCAAGAATAAAAATTAGTTGAACGGCTCGAGGGGGGAAAAATTGGCCATGAATGTTCCAACTTTGGGAATTGGCAGTGCATGTTGGGAAACTCAACTGATACCTTAAGCATAAACAGTTGCTCTTGCGTGTACTGGTTAAGACTTAACCATCAAAGTCATTAACTCATTATTGTAATCTTAGGGTGTGGAAATTCTTTCCTAAAACATTTGAGTAACCTACGAGCTTTATAACTTCTGTTTTACATGTAATCTTACTTGCATAGAGAATTGCGTAAAAGAAGACTTTGAACTCAAATTAATTTGGCAAAAAATATTTTACTTTTTCGGTAATTAACTAATTACAATTCCAGTGACCTGACATTATCCAGTTCTTTTTAAAATCTAAGCTATATTGATCTTTGTGGTTCTGTTTCTAATGAGATGAAATACATTAAAATCTTTGTTAGGTAATTTCTTCATTTGTAACATTTATTTTTCTCTTGATACTTTGGCAGTGTTATAAAATTTGGGAAAGATTTTTGGTAGACAGAGATGTTTAATCAAGTTATGCATTTAACATTAGCCAGATTTGGGAAATATTTGTAACATTTGGTTAGGCATTAAAACACGTTGCTCAGGGGGCTAATGTATGTCTCATTAGCAAGAGTGGGATACATAAAACAAGTTGCATAAGTTTATGAGCATAATTGGTTGACTTTGAGAGCCTAGTAGAATGTTATTGTTGTTGTGCGAAGGGTATTGAGAGAAACTTGTTATCTGAATACTGGTTGTGAATGCGTAAGCGAATAACGAGTGGAGGTTGGAGGATGTACATTATGGTAGCTGCAATTTGAAGCAATTTTATGTATGTCCTTGTTTTTTTGTGAGGAAAAAAAGTGCATTATAAGCAAAAGCATTAATTAATTGCAAAAAAGCCCAAATAAGTCCTGGTATCTTGATATTACAAGATTGCTATAGAAAAACACATCAGTGATATTAATCTTTGTCCTTCACCTTCTACCTAATAATCAAAAAAGACAACATGAAAGGTTAAAGTGTCCTGCTACATATGACGACAAATTTATATCGATATTAAATGCCGATGTATGTGGATACATGGGATATAAACGAATTAAGAAGGGACCGACACATTGTTATTCTATCAATAGATATATATCACTTCCCAATGTTAAAGTGCTCCTACATATCTCTAATACCTGGTTTACTTGGATGAATAGGTGGGGGCGAAGGATCACCAACGCTTTCAAGCTTCTTATGCAACTATTCTAAAGGCACGCATGACTGCTCTGAAGAAAAGGGAAAGGAAGGACAAGAGAAAAGCAATGGAGGTGGACAAGAAACAACAAGGCTCAAAGAAGCGCGCTTCTACTAAAAAGGCCTAACTTGAAAATTTGGTTCTCAGTTTTTATTTTATTTTTTATTTTCATTCTTTTGATAGTAGTTAAGAATTGTCATTACCCATTTACGAGCCTGAGAATCTCTAATTTTCTGCAGTTTTGAGATTGAAGAGATGATGTTTTTTTGTGACAGTATTCTTCCAATATTCAAGAGATTTGATAATTACATTTGAACATTTGGTTGCAGTTGATTTGGAAAAATTCCCAGATATCTATTCTATTGATTTATGGATTCTCATTTAAATCATTAATTTTAAAAATAAATAAGTGGCCAAGTAATCTGAAGATTAATAATTATTGTTGCAGTCCACAAATATGCATTTTTCAGAAATTACTTATTTCAAGCTTGGAAGTTTACTAGAGGAATGATCATATTGTCCTTGAAAAAGAGAAGCTAAAGAAGTATAATTTTATTTTAAATTGTGATAATTCTATATCAAAAAAACTGTCATCTTCTCCTAGAAAGAAAGATTTATAAGGTAAAAGTTCAAAAATATTGGCCAAAGGTCTTTAATTTGCAAATTTTATAAATATCGAAAATTTACAAAATTGTATATAAGATCATATGTGAATTTATTACTACATTAAGTTGAGTTTGAGATATTATCATGATATTATTGTGAACATTTAGTTGGATTGTGAAAAGAAGGGAAACACACAAAAAAAAAATAAATAAATACATAAACACAAACACAAAATCTGACTAAAAATAATTTTGAAAGAGATTGAAGTCTCTTGAAGCAGACTAAAGGTATAAATTTTTATTTTTAAAAAATGAGATAAAATACATAAAGTAAAGGGTAAATATATCTATACGATTACAACTAAAATTATTTTAGAAAGAGATTGAAGTTGAGGAAACATGATACCTGGCTAACAATTAGTTAGATGATCAAATTATGAGTACATAGCAAGCAGTCAAATCTCAATACAATAATATGTTTCACAAATATTTATAATTTAGAGGGTATTTTTGTAAATCTGCTCTAAAAAAAATCTATCTAATAAAATATAAATGATTTTGAATTTCTCGCTCACTCAATAAATCATCTGGGCCGTCCAAAGTTTGAGATAAATCCCACCGTTCATACATCTATCTAATAAAATACATCTATCTATCTAATAATCTAATAATAATTTAATAAAATACAAATGACTTTAAATTTCTCGCTCACTCAATAAATTATTTTGGTCGTTCAAAGTTTGAGATAAATTATATTGTCCATACAGTGCCGAAGGCACGGGACCCAGCTAGTCAGAGGATATAGAGTATCATTTTTCCCATCAACAGTATTGAGTTCATTGCCTTAAATTACTCCATTAAAGCAACAATGTATGAAACTTACTCCAATGATGACCAAACATAAAAGAAGAGAAGAAGAAAGCAGGAGTATAAATTATTTGGACAATACTACCCCAACAATTGGAAGCTCTTTGACAAAAACACTCCTATATTTATTATTCTATCATTTCAGCATAATTACCAAACTGGTCATAAATCCTGCCATAAATTACGAAGGGATTGGAAAGTTTTCATTCTTATTTCTTATAGTTACTAGTTTTTTTATTGAGAGAGGCAGATAGCTTGTGGAGTATAATAGCTTGTGGACTGTAATAGCAACGGCGATGAGAATTTCTTCACCGTTTCTTCACTTTCACGACCCCAATGTAGGAGAAAAACAGACCCTTCTTTCAATATACTTGTAATTCTATTTTTTTGTGTGGCTAATATTGTGCTTAGATTCTGTTTGTGTTTATTGTGGATAAGAGTCATTTGAACTGTATTAAATTATACTATATGCATTTGTTTGTGTGTGGGAATTCTTAAATTAGACCTTATAGATTGTGGGTGTTATGATTTTTTATAATTGGATGTGATATCAAATGCTTTGGAATTCAATGCTCTTGTATTAGTAGAACTAATTGAGCTTTAGTTTGAAGCTCAATTGGGATTTTTAAGCTCGATTATTCATGAATTTGGTCAGAAAGGAAAGGGGAATTGTTGCGGTAAACTTAAAAAAGATGTAAAATATATAAAAAAATCTTAGCTTCCCCTTATATTTTGAAATGGGGGTGTGAATTCCTTTGCATTTTCATTTCCTTCCCATTAGTACATCAGTAAACCATAAGGAAGGTAAAATGTTAGCTTTAGCTAAGTCCTGAATTTGGCGATGTAGACAATTCAAACGATTTTTATGAACTTTTTTTTGCGTGTCATTTGTGTTAACGCAAAATCATAACTGAATTCAGTTCTTTCGAGGCTTCATGTTGGATAACTGTGTACTTGCTAAATGGTAATGTAGGGTTTCTTGCATCTAGGTTTGATTTTAGTGGATAGATGTGAAAGTTAGTAAATATATCACCCATATCTGAATATGATTGTTTGGCTACTTTCTCAACCTCAACAAAAACAACACGAATTCGAGAAAACCTGTGTTTACCGATAAATATGCCAATCTTTTAGATGAACCATGGTGACAAATTAAATAAAACAATATAAAAAGAATGTGGACATGAATTGCTATTCTAGAAACATGGAATGTTATTTTTCATGTATTGGTAGCTATGTAAGTTCAAAGTTAAGAACCTAAGATGGAGTGCTTCTGAATTGGAACACAGTTTATAATAAAGGTTACATCATGGAAGACTGTTCAAACGAAGAATTAAAGGATAATTTGTGTCATTAACACATGCATCTGCACAATGAGTGCTGGAAAATCTTATATAAATTTTCGTCACTTTGAAACCTATGGTTCACACGGACTAATCATGTGATTCACTCAATTTGTACAATATTCCATATATCTCTCACATTTAACAGTATCTTGCTTTTGATTTACTTTTCAATCAAGAACTTAATTTAGTCAAAGAAAATAATGAAGTCCTTTGATCTGTTCAGAAAATCAATACACTTGGTTTAACTATCCTTCAGTTACTTGAATATTGAGCAGTCTGAGCTGCTTCATTGGTTCAATCGTATTCTCTCATTTTTACAGCATTTTACCACTAGGAGCCTCCCGGATGCGTGTTCTAACTAGTCGTACTACAACAACTTACTTTGTAAAACAACATCTATGCAGGAGGTAACTATGATCACTTTCTATTTACCAATCCTTTGTAATTTACAATTTTCTTTTAAAATAAATTACATTTTCCCTTTGCCTAATAATAATTCCTATGGAAGCTTTATTCTTCCTTTTGTATGTATGTGGGAGTAAACATCATGGGGAGGGAAAAATTAATTGCCATTGGACTATTGGAGTGAATTAACCTGCATCTATGTTGTGGGGATCCTCATGGCTACTGCAGTGTTCCTCTGGAGACCAGGATATCTATTGAGGTATCTCCACTGGCACCAAAAAAAGAAGAAGGCCTCTATTGAAATGAGGGCTTTATGGTCAAACATGTTACCTTTTAGCATAATATCCAATACTATCCACTGATATGGATTGGGGAACCTTTTTCGAATAGGATTATTATAGCTCGACAGTCAGGAATTACCTCATTTAAGGATGAAGCCTTCTTTTGAGCTTTACACTACAATCTACATATCAGCTCATTGTTTGGAAATTAATCCTGGAATTTTCTACGGAACTCCAATGAAAAGGAGGAGGGGGGGACAAGAAAAGGGTCCAAGACTATAGCTGAACTTGTGCATTCTAGTGGTCAGTATTCTTTGATGCTTGCGTGGGATTCCATTCTTTATCACATCCATATGCAAAAGCATCATTTTTGTGTGTTTTATTGTTTTCAGAGTTTTGAACCCCTGTAACTTTCATGGTGGAGGTCTCAGATCTTTCTCCAAGCCAATATCTGCTGTAGGTTCAGGTGATATTAACTTCAAATTAGAAGTCAAAGTATGTGCGGCTAGTGTCATACTTTCTCCACCTTTTATCCTTTATTCTTTTGCATTTTCTAGTTTATTTATATGCTGAGAAGTAGTTCCTATTTTGTAGGTTTAGAAGCTTCAATTACTGATCAGAAGGACGATGCAATAGCCATAAAAAATGCCAAGATAGTTGTGGAGTCTCAGACTGATGACAGCATACAAGTTAGCTTTCAAACTTAACTTGATTACAAACTTCTGTTTATCAGTAATGCATCTTGAGTAGTGAATGCTGCAGTTGGCTCTATGCACGCTGCACCTACTGATAATCAGTGTTTCTAAATACTTGTGATGGTTGTGAAGGTGTACTTCAAGTTTTCCAGTCTAGTTAGCACAGTGATGCATGATTAGGACATTAGTTCAATCATCCTTAAGTGTGACAATCTTCTTAGTTTTGATCTGCGGACACAAACAGCATGCTACATCTCAACGGGACTCGGTGCATTGTATAGTTGATTGAAACTCAACAAATTTAGACAATTCCTTGCAATTGACGTAGTGGATTATATTATGCAAGTGTAATATGAGGTATTTATGTTTGAGTTTATGTGCCCAAAAAATTCGTGGAGAAAATAGAATAAGATATTATTTTCTTTATAGAGCTTTTTCAGGTAAAAATATATACTCATATATAATCATTCTTGAATATTATAGACAGACCTGCTGGTGCGTGTTAACAGCTATCCAGCACATCACTGTCAGCTAGTTTGTATATATGTTCATCTTTATATATATATATCATTTATAATAAGAACCTCATGTATTGGGGTCAATTATACTTAAGTAGAATCTAACAATCACAAACAATAACTGGACAAGCTCTCCTTGGCTTAGCGGGTTAAGCTTGTCTGTTGGCTTCTCCAAGTTGCATGCATTTTTTATGTTATACTCATGATTTGCATGAGCATGGAATATATTGTATATCTACGCTCATAAAGGCATAGGGATAGTTCAGTTTATGCTAATTGGGGATTGCAGACCATTGGGTATGAAAAAAATGCTTCGATTGTTATATGGTTTAATAATATCGTGTTGTGTTTTCTAAGCATATAAAAGTTATCCTAATGTTTTGCTTTCAGCTAAGAATTGACGTGACTGGGGAGGACACACAGATAGTGTTTGATAAGGTTTTGACTAATTTGGCTCGTACGGCACCACCGGTTCCAGGCTTTCGCAGACAAAAAGGAGGTGATGAGTTTATGTAAATGTGAACAGAAAAAAGGCTACCAATGTTGTTCAAGTTCATAACAATATACCTCTCTTATAATGAATATTAATTGAAGAACTTAATTTCCGTCCAATACATTGTATATGACCAACTACTGTTGACAAGAAATACCAATTTTCTTTTCGACCGATGGATTATAGATTTGTAGACCGTCTTACCCTTTTGAATTTATCCACCACTAAGCTAAGATGATTGAAACATATCTATTCTGCAAATTGTTAATAATTTGTGTTTAAAAACTACATCCTTTAATTGTTTACTTGGTACTTCTAGTGCGTATTTATGGTTAGGGCTGAGTAAGTAACCAAATTGGAACCGAAACCGCACCAATAACCGCACGAACCGCACCAATTAAAACTGCACCAACGGTTCCGGCGTATGTGGCGGTTTTAGGTGGATTGAATAACCAAATTTACGGTTCCGGTTTGGTTACTAGCCAAAACCAAACCGCATAAAACCGAAACCGCACCATGTGTGTGTATGTATGTATTATCTCTAGTAAATTCTAAAGTTACTTTTCACTTGAACACGCTCAGAGAAAACCCCAGTCTTGCATTGTCATTTTTTCACCAATTGAAAGAAGATGTTAGAGGTTATAGAGTCAAAAATTAAGCAATTGAGTTTTGGAATTTTGAATTTGTTTGATGCGTTATTGGAGGGGCTTATAGTTGAGGGGCTCGAGCACTTGATGCATTGGTTAATGTCAATGCTATAATTGTAATAGGCTAATAGATTATTTTTAGTCCTCCCTGCAATATATTTTATTCTATCTTCAGTATATACTTTTAATTTTTGGGGAACTAGATAAACATTCTTGCTTGTTATCGAATAGTCTCCGTTGTTTTATATAGCGCATATTTTAGTTTTAAAGCATGCTTGATATAATTTTCATCGTCGACTTTGTCACCAAGTTAATTGCTCGATGTAAGTTTTATGTTAAATTTTAGTGAATGCTTAAATTTTTTTGTTGTTTCAATTGGTTTTGGAACCGAAACCGCACCAATTAAAACCGCACCGCACACTTTAAAACCGCACCGTACCAATCACAAGCGGTTTCGGGTGCGGTTTTGAATTTTTCAAACCGCACCTAAGCGGTTTCGGGTGCGATTTGGATTTCAAACCTCACCAAACCGCACCATGCTCACCCCTATTTATGGTTAATCACATGCAATATATATATGGTAAGTTTATGTCCTACATATTGTATGGTGGACGATGTTTTAAACTATCAGTTCGACATACAATAGGACGTTTGCTGCTAGGACTGAGCAAAAAACGGATATAACCGAAAAACCGAACACAACCGAAATAATTTAACCGAAATATTCTGACAATTCGGTTATTTGTACTATTTCGGTTATATCCGAATTTTTGTACGGTTTTCGGTTAATTTGTACGGATATTAGTTTTGAGTTATTCGGTTTAACCGAATAACCGAACAAATTCTTGCAAAGTTAAAATAATATTCTGACTCTTGTTTCTGTATTAGTCTCCTCACGTGACGGGAGTCATTTACTCAGGAACTCCTCTATCTCTTAGTCTCCTCTGTCCTCTCTATCTCTCAGTTTCTCTAATCTCAAAACTCAAAAAACTCAGAAGACTCTCATCTCTCGCCTATTTCGACAGTCAATTCTCATCTTCTCTCACCAAATCAATCTCTCAGATCTCAATTCTCATCCCGCAGATCTGCTCTCGATTTCTCTCCCTGTCATCGTCCCTCAGTTTTCCTCAGATCTGCTCTCAATTTCGCTGCCGATGCCATATGGCGGTGCTACAACTCCGCAGTCCGCTGCGCTCCACCTGCGTCACCGCCATTAGCTCAATTTCGTCTCACATCACTAAACCCTCCCTTCACATCGATTGCAGCTGCTCTCGATTTCTCTCCCGTCACTTGCAGTGTTTGGTTGAGTTTGTGAGTAGTGGTGACTGGACGGCGAGGAAGGCAGCGGCGGAGGCGGCACCAGATAACTGAGATAAGCATATTTGATAGGATTTTGCTTCCTTTTTGGGTATTGGCAATTTGGCATACTTAACCATGCCCGGATGTCCCCTCCCTACTAAAATGCTTATTTTGCTTCTTTTTGGGTATTTGGCATATGTATAGTTTTGCTTTAATTGTATCATTGCTGCCCATCAAATGTGGCTTTGGAGTTTGGATCAGCACCCAATAAGTGCATGTATTGGAGAACATCAGATTAAAAAAAATTATAATCTCAGACGTAAATAAGCATTTGAAACACTTAAATGAAAAATAAAAATAAAAGTAGTAAACATTTGTCATGCTAACTAAAATATTTCAGTTTCAAAAAAGCATTTGGCATGCTTATTAAAATATAGATTTTCAAATCTGATAGATTGACCATCCCATCCTGTTCATTTTTAGTGTAACTTCTGTGTTTTTTATTGTATTGTATTGTTTCTTTAATTTTTTTAATTTTTTTTTTTTACCAATTCTAGGTTTTCTAATCCTTTTATTCTGACCTGGTTACTTGTTTTGCATGTACACCGTGTTTTTTCCAGGAAAAACATCAAAGGTAATTTCTTTTGTATCTCGCTTTTAGTTAGATTTTTACAATAGATAGATGCCTTTCGTTTCACTTCTTCCTAGTTCAAGAGATGTGCTATTTGCTTGTTTGCCTACAGTTATATCTTTCTAATTGTCTAAATGACCGACTCTGGGCCAAGTTGATTTTTGGAAAAGATATTAGCTCCCTAAAATCGCAGACAGTTTGTGACAGAGACTGCACTCATCTCATGATAACTATATTTCTCATTTCGACATCTTATAGAACTATTATGCTTATTGCCTAATATAACTCTCACTGGATTTAGAAAACACTGATTGGTTGTATATGTGCAAAAAATACAATACCTTGGCTCTTTAGGAAAATATTTCTAGTTTATGTCATAAATCGCGAAGCCTACCCCCAACTAGTTTGGGATAAAGGTGGCGTTGAGCAAGATTTCTGATTAGAAACTTTGGCAGGTACCAAAAAGTTTCCTTCTACAGATTATTGGTGAAGATCGCGTCACCAAATTTGTGATTCAAGAAATAGTTAACTCGACCTTGGCCGTTTATGTGAAAAAGGTAAAATCTATCCGCTAGTTTTAGTTAAATGCGTTGATTAGTAGAGCTCAAATAATAATATCTTAGGATTATTCGTCTGCCAGGAAAATCTGAGAGTGAAGGACAACAAGATTAACACAACACAAACGGCTGAAGAGCTCAAATTAATGTTTAGTCCTGGAAAGGAGTTTGGATTCAATGCTGTGGTAGAACCTGAAACATCAGAAAGTGAAACAACTGGTTCAACCAATTCGGAAACATGAAGCATGAACTCTCAGTTCTTGAGGGACTAATTGAACTGAATTCTGAAGGTAGTATTGGTCTTTACTCCCAATTTTTTTGCAAAGAGGAACTCATAACTCCAGAGTGAAGATATCAGAGGTACCTTATTACAGAATATTTTGATTTTATTGTTGTTTTCAAATGATTCTCAATCTTTCAAAACTCGAAGATATTTTCACATGATCTCATGTGGGACCCACTTTCTTCTCATGTGAGGGAGGACTATACGGAAATATTAAAAAATACATGTAAAACTTGCATTTTTAAACAAGACATGATTAAAAATAAAATATTATTAATGCACTTTACTTGTCAATCGTTATAGAGCCGTAAAACATTAAAAACAAAGTTAAAAGACTTTGTTAGATGTAATTAACTAAAATAAATCTTGCATACACGGCAACAAGAATGTAACATCCCATATAGATGGCAATAAGAGAAGGGAGTACAAGTCCGGTCAAACTTAGAGCATTCACAACAGTTTTCTTATCTTTATCTCTACTCTGCAGTTTTATTGGGTCATTCTGTAGGATAGGGATTCAATTTTTTCATTATGTACCCAACTAAGTTCTTTATATCGATTCCTTAAATTTTAAATTTTGAAATTTAAAATTAAAATTTAAAAGTTAAAATTTGAAAGTTCCAACAGTCAAATCATGTTTTGAACGTTGTAACTATTTTTTATTTAAAAGTAATTGTTGTTTGAATTTAAATTTGCAATTATTTTAATTTAAAAATAGATATTGCTAGAAATCAAAATGTGCAAAGATCATTATGTGTTTATGAGAACTTTATTTTAATTATAAAATAATAAAATTTATAATTATTAGTAATATTTTTTACAAAAATGATCAAAATCAAAATTTGATTTTAATTTTTTTATAATTCTCTTTCTTCTTTAAATCATTTGTTTAAAAAATAAAATGAGTGAATTTGATAGGCATACCCAAATCAGCAATTAAGTGAGATAAGATCCTTTAACCAACATAAAATCGCAATAAATAGGGTGTGAAATGTCATTTTACATAAATAGGGAATGCTCTTTTGATTCCCTCATCCTGAGGAGTCAAATCATATATAAGGATTAAAATAGAGAATTATATAAGGATAAGGAAAACTGTTGGATACTGATTTATTGATATATTCTTCAAATGTGGGGATATAGAGTTTATTAAGGAAACTGTTGTGAATGCTCTTAGTATTCATGTTTACCTAACATTTATGACTTTTTGATCGTTAAGGGTTGTAGGATTCATGGTATACATGCCTAAGTCGAATTTGGCGTTACAAAGGACGGGAGGTGATCTCTCTGCTTGTCTCATAGTCCCTGCGAAAATGAAAAAGAATTTCAGGCTCTTCCTTTTGGCAAGGGAGGATTAGGGAAATCCTATTGATTGCAGCTTTCTCCAGACCTCTGGGAAAAGCATGAAAAAACAGCTCGAATGGTACGATCCTTCCGTCACCCCAGAATAACACTATATTAATTAATTGACCAATTTATTATAAAGTTAACTTCATAGTAACTGGATCCAATAGGGGAGTGGTGATTGGACCCAAGTGTTATGCGTGCGGGAGGAGAGGATGGTGGAAAGTGTGAATGTTATGTTTGGATCGAATGAATGGAATAGAGGAAATAATGAAATAAAAATAGTGTATTTAATGATCATTATACCATTCCAATGAAATGAAAATTCATTTACTTTTTTTTTAATTTCATGTAGAGAAAGTAAAACAAAAATAATAAATGAATGTAAAATAATAGTGTTTATTTATTATTAACACTATAATTAATAATAATAAATAAATAATAGTAAATAAATAAATGAATGTAAATAATAAATAAAGGAATGAAATAATAAATAAATGAATGAAATAATAAAAAATAATAAATAAATGAATGTAATAATGTAAGTGTTTTTTTTAATGAATGTTTTTATTTTTTATGTTTTTTTATAATAGTGTTTTTTGTTTGTTTTTTTACTTCTTCTTTTTCATTCATTCATTCATTTTCTTTCTTTTTTTTTGTTATGTTTGTTTATTTCATTTTTTATTTCCTTTTTTTATTTAATATTTCATGTGTATTTTTTACTCCTATTTTTTATGTGTATTTTTTTTTATTTCAATTAAATGAATTTTCTTTAGAAGATAAAACAATCATACAATTTATTTCTCAAAATTTTCCTCACATAAAACTAAGGTTGTAAAATGAACAAATAGTTCGGACTCGATTCGTGCTCGTTCGACTAAAAGTTCGAATTCGAGCTCAACTCGAAATATAAATTGTTCAAATATGAACAAATTTTAAAATTCGATAAATTACTCGTACATCCTTACATCCTTAAATTGTAATTATTTATTGATACTCGGATCATATTCGTTCGAAAAAATTCAAACTGATCGAGCTCGATTCGAGATCGTGCTTGACTCGGTAGCTAAACGAGTCCCAATCAAACCTTATTTTATACTCGATAAATTTTGTGAACCAAATCTGAATAACTCAATACTCGAATTGACTCGATTTATTTACACTCGTAAACGGCGGCAACGATGACATTTCAACTTGTGTTTAATATGTTCCACTATTGAAATCCAGCTGAATAAATTAGTAGGAGTATTATAAGCAACTAGTATATAAATTGATTATGCTCCACTTGCGTAAAAAATGGGTACAAATAAATATTAAGAGTAATAACTGTCTCTTATGTATTTAATGTTCACTACAAAATGTATTAAAAATAAATATTAAGAGTAATAACATTAATGCTTCATATTCCTACAGTTTATACATATATACGGATTTGATTTTACCCCTTTGTTGTATGATTTGTTTCCATATTTTTGTCCCTTGCAGTTTCTAAATTGTTGAATTGTTGTCCTAAACTGATAATTCCAACTTTACATATACAACATGTGTAACTAAACTCTTAGAAAAGTTCACAAGTTTTTGACTTCAAATGTTAACGTCAAGATTTATCCATGCACTCAATCACCAATAGCGCGTCCAATTCTGCACAGAAAAGAAATCACACGGAGAAACTTAACGGCTTGGGCCGCTAAGGTATAGCTCCGGTGTGAGAATAAGTACGTGATGAAAATAGGTTAACAATGGAGGTTTAAAACTTTAGTGCTGAAAGTAATGAGATACCTTAGAATTATAGCGTAGCCTTGTATTTATAATGATGACACCTCCTTAAAACGCTTCATCCTGAATTGGAATAGAATTCCTCATTATGGTGGATACAATTAGGGCTGAGCAAGGAACCAAATTGAAAATAAAACCGCACAAATCGTACTAATTAAAATCGCACCAACAGTTTCGGCGTATGTGGATGTTTTAGGTGGGTTGAAAAACCAAATATACGGTTTCGATTTGGTTACTAGCCAAAACCGCACGCATAAAATCAAAACCAAACCGCACCATAAAAATTAATTAATTATACAATCCTATTAAAGGAGATATGTTTCAATTAACCTTTTGTAATGTACCTCCCATGAAAATTAAGCTACTAATTCTGAATTTGGATGATATCGATCTACATGATCACCATCACCATACATATCACATACAATTATCTCTTTTACAACTTTAATATTGTGTGATGCTAAATTGTTAATTTAAATTGCAAAAAAATTTGTTGTTTCAATTGGTTTTGGAACCGAAATCGCACTGCACGATTCAAAACCAAACTGCACTAATCACAAACGGTTTCATGTGTGGTTTTAATTTGTCAAATCGCACCTAAGCGATTTCGTGTCCAAACCGCACCATACTCATCCTTAAATATCATAATGGGATAGAAGTGAATCTTCTTAAAGAAAGTAAGTCAAATATTATGCTTAGTAATTAAAAATTAAATATAACTAGAATCTTAAGTTCCTTAAAGTCCTATTAAAGGAGATATGTTTCAATTAACCTTTTGTAATGTACCTCCCATGAAAATTAAGCTACTAATTCTGAATTTGGATGATATCGATCTACATGATCACCATCACCATACATATCACATACAATTATCTCTTTTACAACTTTAATATTGTGTGATGCTAAATTGTTAATTTAAATTGCAAAAAATTTTGTTGTTTCAATTGGTTTTGGAACCGAAATCGCACTGCACGATTCAAAACCAAACTGCACTAATCACAAACGGTTTCATGTGTGGTTTTAATTTGTCAAATCGCACCTAAGCGATTTCGTGTCCAAACCGCACCATACTCATCCTTAAATATCATAATGGGATAGAAGTGAATCTTCTTAAAGAAAGTAAGTCAAATATTATGCTTAGTAATTAAAAATTAAATATAACTAGAATCTTAAGTTCCTTAAAGTCCTATCTCTTACCCAAAATATGCTCTTACGTGGACAAGGTTCCTCCACGTGACTTATGGCCCACTGAATCATCTGAGCTCAATTAAATATGCCCCAACAGTTGTGTTAAACGTGACCGATTGATTGAACTTGTGGATTGATGGATCTGATGAAGGGCTTGTTGAACAAGCTTTCATCGATGCTCCTGTTGAAAAAAATAACAATGGTAATTAAATAACACTATACCAAATCGAGAAGCTTCTTTTTGTCGTAAAGGCTACCTCAAAAATCAAAATGTAGTATGTCAAGAATATGCTAAGGCTACCTCAAAATGGGGAGTGGTTAGCATGAATTTTATTTTTAGGTAAATTGGTCAATTGACCAATAGAGTGCTGACACGCAGACGAAGTTCTATGTGTGTCAGCATTTTATTGGTCAATCGACCAACTTACCAAAAAAATAAACTTCATGCTAACCGGATCCTTCAAAATGATGTATTACCACTACTTTCCTTGTAATTGTAGCACTATCAACATGGACACTCATCAACTTCATGGAGTTATTTTAATCGTGCTAAAAGTGTTCAATGAAAAACTTAAATTTATTGTTACAACTTTTACAGTAAGATATTGTTGAAATTTTGAAAAATAATAATACTACTGCAGAGGAGGATTACAACGAGTATGTCTCCATAAAATCAAAAATTAATATGTATTAAATACTATTTTTGTGACACCTCCAAATTCGGGTACTTCAATTTCTCCATGATTTGGTGTTCACTATTCAAACATCATATATCTATCTACCCATAATCAATGAAAGCAGTAATAATTAGAAATAAATCCTCTCCTTAAGGAGTTATATCGAAAGAATACATAAATCCCAGGTCATACTAACCTTAAATCTTAACTGCGGAAACATAAATAATTAATCATCTTACACATCATTAACATAAGTCTAAAACATAAATTCAATATCACATAAAACAACAAGTCTTCATCACTTGTAAACCTTGCCCTTGCCTTTGCAAGTAGAAGGCTCAGTCGGTTCTTTCGTTCTTAACTGCAATGTTATTATTATGCAAGAGTGAGCACGATTGCCCACAAGTATAATAATGCAATAATAATATAATAACATGCGAGTGAATCAAAGACTTCTGGAATAAAACTCAACTTCTGAATCAAGAATGACTAACAAGAATCAAAAGATTTCTGAGGGTCATAAGACCTTAAACTATGTCCTAGGTTATCAAGGGTTATACTTGAAACCTTTAACAGTCATAAGACTATGAACTTTTCTACTCGTACTTAGGGGGATCAGCCCTTAGTACCATACTGTGCACAATATCTTAACGCTAACGCATAAGTAATCCCTGTATGTTGTTCATCTCAGTTTGACATTAGAGTCCTGCACCAAAGGAAGTTTGGTTTGGATAAATCAATAAGAGTTCTGAAATTTAGAACGTTCATCAACTATGGACTAGTCAAATCAAATAAGGTTCACTAGTCTAATATAGTTCAACAGTAAATGATATTTAAATTGAATAACAATCTCAAGAGGTCCTTTCAAAAAAAAATCTCAAGAGGTATACAATAGAACAAGTATTGTATAACAGAATCATACTTTGAAAAGATAAATAATCTTCAATATAACAATTTGAACTTGATTAATAATAACGAGAATTTACTCGGTGTAATTTATAAACTTGAATAATGATAACAAGTAGGGTTAGGAAACTTGCCTCGCGCGTAGGCTAAACGATTACTACTTCCGTTCACCACAAATCCTACACACATATCATATATATTCACGACATTCATTAGTTACATTTTTACTTAATTATTTAATATAAACTCCACTTTATCTAACATATCATTACCCTTCTAATTTAATTACTTAATTAAATTAGAATATTTTTATTCTCTTACTATTATTACACTCGAATAAATTATTTCATAATAATTTTCATCGAATATTTATTTTATTCCATAAATATCTAAATTAAAATATTTATTTTATTTTATAAATATTTTAATAATAATTTTCATCGAATATCTATTTTATTCCATAAATATCTCAATTAAAATATTTAATTTATTTTATAAATATTTTAATAATAATTTTCATTGAATATTTATTTTATTTCATAAATATCTCAATTAAAATATTTAATTTATTTTATAAATATTTTAATAATAATTTCCATCGAATATTTATTATTTTATTTTTTTTTATTTTTGCCTGCCGAGGCGGGGCAATTTAGTTTGGTAACGCCCGCCGGGGGCAGGGTTATCCAGACTCAATTTCTGCAGTTTCTGCAGTTCTGCAGTTGGCGAACATAACAAAGCCAAATTAGGCCAAAAATCTCACACAAGTAAAATTATACGTTTTGTGAAGAACACGTAATATGGTCATAACTTTCAATTAGTTTATTTTTACACGAATTTAGACATACTCAAACACTGTAATACACATATAACTACTACTCAACCATTCTAGCATAATTTTAACATGTTAAAACACATAATTTGTAGAATCAACACATGTAATTTACCGTTCTTGGTGTTTTTGAAAGTTTTGAATACAGAACATGAAAATCAACACTACGGATTCGTTATAACATCGAATCCGTTCATTTGAAGTTTGGTCTCTTCGTTTTAATATACATAATTATATACAAGTATAAAATTTATGTCACAATATATGTTTGACGTATTAAAATTGCGATTAAGGGACATATGGCCATATTTTCATACTCTATAATTTTGTAGGAAGTAAACACGATATGGTTTATACAATATATATAATAAAACACGATATGATAACATTTATCACGTAATTAACACATAATTTTTACTCCTTTTTCAACTACAGAGCTTTTACAGAACATAAAAACCATTTTCTTAAAAACTTAAACAACGTAAATAAAAAGTAGGTTGGAGAAATTACCCAAAGCGTGGAGTTTAGATTAGTAGGAATGATTCTTTCTCCTTTCTCAGACACTTCTTAAATCAAAACAACTCTCAAGTTTCTTTCTGACAAATTCTCAACCTCTCTCTGATTATTTTTTTCTAGACTTAGCAAAGAATGAAAATAAAGAAGACGTATTAATTTTATAAAAGAAACTGAGCGCAGAGTGGTGGTCAGTTAACCCATCATGGGTTAACTGCTACTAACTTCCCTTAGGGCCTCGTTTGGCTGGCGATAATAGACTCCCAAAATCCTTTAATTTAATGATTCTCTTATATTATAGTTTAAATCATGTTAAACCCTTATACAATAATTCAAATATCTTATTTAATTAATGTGACGCCCCCAAAATTAGGTATACATCACCCATTCTGAGTCGCCAGATACATGGTACAAAATTCAAATACAACTTCATTTATACAATTGTTGAGCTGTCGTACAGAATACGACCACAGTTAACTATGAGTTTTAATACAAATGTATGTAACTCTTATGGTACCTCGACCACAGCCTTACAATGATACTTTACATAAAAGTACAGTCAAAAACTGTTTTAGAAATTAAAATCTTTGGGAAGTGCTTAAGGAAACCTTCGTACATGGGAGGCCATGCGTCTAGGTTATGATTTATGTCCACAGAATTATCCTTAGTTGACCCAAAAGTCCCCAAAGAAAAACAAGAAGATTATTATCATCTTCTTTTCAATGGTGAGTCTTCTCTTGACATATATATATATATATATATATATATATATATATATATATATATATATCTTCGTTGTCTCCAAGTGAAAATTATATTTCACATAAACCCCAAGATCATATAGGTAGTGCTCGTAGATATATTCAGCAAGTGGATGTGCACAACCATGTCTTATGAGAAGACGAGGTTGTATGTCATTAGACATCTTGTATGATAGTGACAAAACACCATTCCAAAGTTGGGTTCGCCTCACCCTATTTGATTCACCAAATATAGCTACTAAATGATGTATAGAATACAACACACTTTTCTATACTGTTTAGGGAGAACCTCCACAGCTAGAGACCACCGTTCTATTTCCCTGTTATCCCCACTCGACCCGGCAACACTCTTATTACCTGAAAGGAAATTGTGAAGCAGAAAGGGTGAGCACAACTAGCCCAGTAAAGAATATCATGACTAAAGCTAATTTACACTATCAATAACCTTCATCATCAATAAATCAGAGATTTAGAACATATGGTAGATGATAAAAGTTTTCAACCATAGTTGTAGCGGAACAAGCAATTCCATTAGAAGAGTCAAATAGATCATCAGGTCTATTATCTTCTCCATGTTAAAAGTCCACCACTAATGTTTTATCCCTGTAACATCAATCAACAATTTCTGTCCACAATCATATGAATAACTCATAATCATAATTGTGATTCTAAATTCCCCTTCACACCCAGGACGAAGATAATTTTCATCACCTATCTTCACCTGAAACATCAAAAATCATGGTTATACCAAATCACAATTCTTGTTCATAATCATACTAATAAATTCATCTTTGCACTACGGCCAAAGATATTCATTAACAATTCATCTTTGCACTACAAGCCAAAGACATACAACTGTATTTTAGAAAAGTCAAGTAAAGCATGATATCTACTATCTTCTACAAATTAAAAGTGTATAACCAATATTTTATCGCTGAGACTCAGCTTAATAAATAATCCACATTATCGAATTATCCATGCACTACGGCCAAGGATATTCGTTAGTATCACACCATGAATTATCCATGAACTACGGCCAAAGATATTCATTATTATCACATCTATGAATTAATATTTTATCGTTGAGACTCAGCTCAATAATTAATCCACATCATCGAATCATCCCTGCACTACAGGCCAATGATATTCATTAGTATCACGACCACGAATTATCCATGCACTACGGGCCAAAGATAATCGTGTTTTCATCAACGGTCCTTGATCATGTCATAAAATAATTCATCTTTTCACCCTTGGCTGAAGAGAATCCATAGCCATAATCATACCAAAAAGTGTCCATCAATGCACTACGGGCCAATGAGGATTTTTTTCCACATTATTTGTAACATTACGGTCATGATTATACCGAATAATCCCTGATCATAATCATACCAAGTCCATCTATGCACTACAGGCCACATGTGACATCCCCAAAATAGGTATACAACACCCATTCTGAGTCGCCAAATACATGGTACATAAAGCAAACTACAACTTCAATAATACAATTGTCGTGCAAAATACGACAACACATACTGTGAGTTTAAATACAAATATTATCTTCTAGACAATATTCCACACTCAAATAAGTCCTCATTACAATTATTCAAACACTATTTTACAGAAATAGTGAGGACTGCTAAAACATCTTTCTAGAACCATCACTCCATACCCCGACTAGATCCTGCTATGTTCTCACCTCCTGAGAAGAAAAATGGAACAAAAAGGAAAAGGGTGAGCTCAACTAGCCCAGTAAAGAATATTATGAATAAGATAATATACAACAAATTATCATTAGTTTTCAACAGAGAAAAATCTGATAAAATATAATAGACAACAAGTTTTAGATCAACAACTGCAGCGGAAACAACAATCCATTAGAAGAATCAAGTAGAGAAAGAATTCCACTATCTTCTAAGATTTAAAAGTCCATCATCAATATTTTATCCCTGTAATAACAATCAATATACATCTTTAATCAAATATTCATCTTTGCACTACAGACCAAAGATATTCATTTGTATCACCAGTTGGTCATGTTCATCTCAACACCTGTTCATCTTTGCACTACGGGCCAAAGATATTCATCAGTTAATCATTTATCTTTGCACTACAGGCCAAAGATATTCAGTAATATCATCATTTAGGACTGAGGATGATGAAAAATATTTTAAAGAAAACGAATCCAGTGAGACAGAAGGACAAATAGTAGGGATTCGTATAACAGTTTATCCAAGATCAATAATACTCCATAATAACCAATTTTGAAGAAAAATTCAAGAATAAAGATCAAAACATGGATACAATCAAAGATATTAACCATAATAGACATCTTGGACAAAAAGAAGAAAATTTTATTTTTCGATGAATAGTGCCGTATTAGTGAATAGTGATGTATACGTGAATAGTACCTGTATACTTGAATAGTAATCCCCGACACAAAAAGTTACAAATTTGATAAAAAAAAGTTCAAACCAATATTTTGGCATAATGATATCGAAAGAAATAATATCATTTACGAAGAAAATAACATCCCTTACCTCAAAATAACCGTACTTCTGACTGAATTTTGGATATAGTGCTGACAGAAACTTGTACTGAAAAATATAAACTCACAAAGTATCTAAATACTCATAAAATACGCTTGATAATATAGAGAGAGAGAAAGAGAGAAAACTTATGTTTCTGGTGTGATTTTCAATTCTAACTTAGCCCTCTATTTATAGGAAAGTGTTAGCACGCCGAAGCAGACTTGACTTGCAACCTGATGGCTTTACCTGCTACTATTGCCATCCACCACATTTGAAATAAAATTCAACACATTTCTTCACCAACCACAAGTGGGGCCCACTCAATTCTAGAATTTTCCACCAAAATTATTTATAAACCTAATTTCCGAATCAGTCACCTCTTAAAATTCATAACAAATCATACGTTTTTTTTAACGGTTCAAAATTTGTGGACATATACTCAACTTATATATGTATAACATATCCAAAAATTACAACGATCCAATGGTCGGATTAAAAATTATAACTCACGAAATATATCTCAAAAATACTGGTTTAATTTTTAATACCTTCATTCCGACAAAAATACTGATAAAACACCTCAACATTAACTCCTTCATTTTTAACCACAATAAATATATCCACATAAAATAAATATTTCCTTATCATATGAATCAATAATTAATTATTCACAAATAATATTACAGAATCACATTTATGACAACCAGGCCGTTCTCAGGAAAGAGGGGGCTTTCCAATAAGAATTTCTCCATACTAGCGCGCAATTAGGTGACCAAACCTCTCCTTGACAGAACTTTCTAGACATTGCCAATAATGCTATCTAATAATATTATTCAAATAATATGAATTATTGATCTGATAATTGGAAATACTGTGCAGTGACAATTATTGAAACAACAATAATATAAAATATCAACACAACAATTATTTAATCAATAAAATAAAATATTGAATAGTAACTACTGTAACAATTATTGAGGAGTGCCTTCTTACGGAAGGATCAATAATTCATCAATACTGTGCATCCACTCGTATTACTATATTTTAACCACCGGGTATTCCAACAGTATTAACGGTAACAACTACGTCATTATTTATAAAAACTCAAACTTGTCGTTTTCTTCATCCGACAGTTATTTTATTATGGGGCCCACAAATGACTGCGCCTTCGTACGAATATTCCCCGACAACAAGAATATTCCATGACCAAACTAATATTCCCCGACAACAATGATTATTTTATAACCTACTTGCTTATTTTGCAAAATTTTCACATTTCACCCATAACCAAAATATTATATCAATTTAATGTTGGAAATATACGAATAAAATATAGGATTCAAATATAAAATAAAGTATGACAGAAATTTAACTTATCGATTATGTTGAGCAGAGGCGTGCAGTGCATTGTCCTTAAGTAGAAATTTCGCCCCTTGGAGAACTTTTCTCGGTGCTAAGGTCACTGACGAAATCCTACTCCAGGATCCAACGACTTTTCATCCAACTAACCAGCACTTGAATTAGTTGAATGACCCAGAACAACTTCTAATTTTTCTTTACTCAAACTCAAAATAAATCGTGTAAAAACAATAAAATATAGATATGAAAATTATTATTTATATATATATAAGGAAGTACACTAGTATATTATATATATATCTATTTGTTATCAGCAATGAGCATTAACAGTATATATATACTATATTTGTTAGTACAACTAATACATATATATTTCACACTTTTTGTTGCTGTAAAGAAGAGGTATATATTCTCTGACTGATGAACCTTTCCTTTCCTTTTATATGAGAATAGAAGGCAACGGTGCAACGGTAACAAGGCAACACTAATATTATAACGGTAATAAAAATTAATTTCTTAATAATAAGTATTTAATATATATTGAACAGTTACAAAATCTCCATAAATATATTAATTATAACTCATTTAATCTACTCATTAAACTCTTTTAATGATACATCGCCAAGATATATGAATATATTTATTTTTATTTAACTTTGTTATATATTATTTGTATAAAATACAACAATCCCCCACATATTACAAAGTAAAAATAAAATAAATTTTGAGTAAGAAATATAAGAATGCAGTGCGTTAACACTGGTGTCTTTTGGACTATGAACCATGTATAGAGTGAATATGACTTGATTCACAGGAATTTGGTGAAATGATAATTTCTATGAACCTTCTTCCTTATTATGAATCAGTAATCATATTACGCACACTAAAAACGCTAATTAGAAGTTGTTCTACGCGATTTGGCACATTTTGGCCTTGCTCCATACATGGAATTCATGAGCGCTCTAGAAAACCTGTCTTGTTTTCATAAGAGGCGACCCCACCTTTACACTCATATAGGTGTTTCCATCAAATGTGTTCTACAGTTAAACACATCACCTAACAGGACTATGGAAAATATTAAGAGTATATAACTCAACCTTTAACAATGTAGAATTACACTATCCTACACCATAGGGATGAACTCAAATATGTATAAGATGGATAGTGTCTCAACCAATCAACCAATGACTTGTTGTTACCCATATGAACCTACTTCCTGGGATTACCATTCATATAGGTTGGGTTACCATCATTGTTGATTTCTGTAATAGACAGTAGTCCCATCCCCCTCGATGTATTGCTCACTAGCCTTTTGCTTAGTGGCTTTGTCAGAAGATCCGCAAGATTTAATTCTGACCTAACAAAATTAAGGGATATAATCCCATCACATAACATCTGTCTCACAATATTATGTCTTAGGCGTATATGCATACTCTTGCCATTATAGCTCTTATTCTTAGCTCTGACTTTAGCAGCTTGGTAATCAAAATGTAAAGACACAGATGGAACTGCTCTCGTCCACAAAGGAATATTTCTAAAAAAATTTCTGAGCCACTCTGCTTCAGAACCTGCCTTCTCTAAGGCAATAAACTCAAACTCCATAGTAGAGCGAGCTATCCAAGTCTGTTTAGCAAATTTCTAAAAAACTGCTCTTCCTCCTAAGGTAAATATGTAGCCACTTGTGGATTTGATTTCATCTGAATCAGAGATCCAGTTGGCATCACTATAGCCCTCAAGAACTGCAGGATTACCACAGTAATACAAACCAAATCCAATAGTACCTCGCAGATACTTGAGTATTCTCATAAAGTAGTCTAATGATCCTTATTAGGATTATGAATGTATTTGCTGAGTCTATTAACTGCATATTAGCAGTTTTAGAACCAATTTTCCTTTTTTTAAGGTCAGGTAACAATACCTTAGTAAGACACCCCCACACTTAAGGTATTTCAGGTTAGGTAAATGATTTTCCCAAAGCTCAAAATGTGTTTTTCCAGTTTTCACCAACAAGCAACTTTATATATGTAAGACCCCAAGTGATCAGTTTCATCTTACGAAGACTAGCACAATGCTATAAATAAGAACATCATTTAAAAAGGTTCACTGGCCAAGAGGATGAGTCTCAAACCCACACTGCTTGAAAATGGAATAATCCACCTTCTATCACTAAATATCCTTCCCGAGTGGGAATTACCAATTTTCCTCATATTCATTATTGAATCCTTCATGGTATTTTGATATCAATTGTTTCAGAAGAAAAAGAAAAAGAAATCGCAAATTTTTGAAATAGCTAGAACCCAAAAGAGAACAGAACTAAACCAAACCCATGATCTTCAAAGAAAAATAGTCACCTGAACTAAAGTTCAGAGTTTGTTGACATAAATGAAGTCGCCTTATTCAATATATGAACAACAATGAGGTATAGCCCACCTACTGTTGTATAAAAGCTAACATGAAGTTCAGGGGACAAATTCAGTACAATTTGCAAATCAGAGCCAAAGTATATTAAATCTTTTCATGGAAAAATCTTGGATATTTTAGAAGGGTATTAGAAAAGAAGAAAGAATAAAGAAGACCCAATAGGTTGTTGAATAATACAAGTAATTATAATAAATAAACACAAGGGAAGGAATTTACAAAAATACAACAAAGGTTGTCGCCTTGTTGTAGGGTTAGTATTTCAAACTCCTCTCTTTATTTTTCTCTCCGATTTATGTATACATATATACATACTTTTCTTTTTCTATTTCTTGCCAATTTTCAGTCTCGGTATATATTGACTTGATTTATTTGTTTGTTTCACAAAACTCGCCTCATATAAATAAAACCTTATTCATGTAAATAAGGTCTTGTAAAAGTATTAAAATTTCTACTTAAGATTGTTGGAAATATACGAATAAAATATAGGATTCAAATATAAAATAAAGAATGACAGAAATTTGACTTATCGATTGTGTTGAACAGAGGCGTGTAGTGCACTGTCCTTAAGTAGAACTTTCGCCCCTCGAAGAACTTTTCTCGGTGCTAAGGTCACTGACGAAATCCTACTCCAGGATTCAACGGCTCTTCATCCAACTAACCAGCACTTGAAATAGTTGAATGACCCAGGAACAACTTCTAATTTTTCTTTACTCAAACTCAAAATAAACCGTGTAAAAACAATAAAATATAGATATGAAAATTATTATATATATATATAAGGAAGTACACTAGTATATTATATATATATATATATATCTATTTGTTATTAGTAATGAGCATTAATAGTATATATATACACTATATTTGTTAGTACAACTAATACATATATATTTCACACTTTTTGTTGCTGTAAAGAAGAGGTATCTATTCTCTGACTGATGAACCTTTCATTTCCTTTTATATGAGAATAGAAGGCAACGGTGCAATGGTAACAAGGCAACACTAATATTATAACGGTAATAAAAATTAATGTCTTAATAATAAGTATTTAATATATATTGAACAGTTACAAAATCTCTATAAATATATTAATTATAACTCATTTAATCTACTCATTAAACTCTTTTAATGATACATCACCAAAATATATGAATATATTTATTTTTATTTAACTTTATAATATATTATTTGTATAAAATACAACATATAACACCTTATTATTCACAATAATAATTAGAGAAAATTCGATTTTATTTATAATAAGTTGGGATCTAACAACCTCCCCTCCTTATGAAATTTCGTTCTCGAAATTGACATACGTACCTGGTGTTTCGAAAAGGTGAGGATACCTCGCTTTCATTTCTGATTCTAACTCCTAGGTCATCTCTTCAATAGCATGATTTCTCCACAAATCCTTAACTTGTGGTATAACCTTGGTGCGTAGGACATGCTTTTTCCTATCCAAGATCTTAACAGGTACTTCTTCGTACGTTAAATCTTTGGCTATCTCGTCTGGTTCTAACGCAATAATATGGTTCGGATCTTTCACATATTTACGAAGCATGGATATGTGAAAAACGTTATGAGCACGAGACATACTTGGAGGTAATGCGAGTTTATAGGCCACATTTCCTATTCGATCAAGAATCTCAAATGGACCAACAAATCGTGGATTGAGCTTTCCTCTCTTTCCAAATCTTGTAACTCCCTTCCATGGAGTAACACGTAACAATACATGATCCCCAATATTAAATTCCACGTCCTTTCGGTGAAGATCAGCATAACTCTTTTGTCGATCTTGTGAGGTTTGTATACGTTGTCGAATAATTTGAATCTTTTCTGTAGTCATGCGTACTAATTATGGTCCCAACAACGTTGCTTCTCCCACCTCGTCCCAACATACTGGAGAACGACACTTTCGTCCATACAACGCCTCAAATGAAGCCATGCCTATACTTGCTTAATAACTGTCGTTGTAGGAGAATTCCACCAGTGGAAAGTACTTATCCCAACTTCCTTTAAAATCTAGGACACAAAGTGTGACGCCCCCAAAATAGGTATACATCACCCATTCTGAGTCGCCAAATACATGGTACAAAAACAACTACAACTTTATTAATACAACATAAAAATTGTGAGTTTAAATACAAATATTGTCATCTAGACAATATCCACACTCAAATAAGTCCTCATTACAATTATTAATACACTATTTTACAGAATAGTGAGGACTACTAGAACAACTTCTAGAACCATCATTCCACACCCCGACTAGTACTCGCTACATTCTCGCCTCCTGAGAAGAAAAATGGAACAACAAGGAAAAGGGTGAGCTCAACTAGCCCAGTAAAGAACATTATGACTAAGATAATATAGAAAAAATTATCGTTAGTCTTCAACATGGAAAAATCTAATAGAATACAATAGACAACCAATTTTAAATCAATCTTCGCAGCGGAAATAATAATTCATTAGAAGAGTTAAGTAGAGAATGCAAACTACTATCTTCTATATATGAATTTAAAAGTTCATCACCGATATTTTATCCCTGTAACATCAATCAATATATATCTGGAATCAAATATTCATCTTTGCACTACAGGCCAAAGATATTCATCAGTTGGTCATGTTCATCAAAAGACCTGTTCATCTTTCCACTACGGGCCAAAAATATTAATCAGTCGGTCATGTTCATCTCAACACCTGTTCATCTTTGCACTACGAGCCAAAGATATTCATCAAGAAATCATTTATCTTTGCACTACAGGCCAAAGATATTAAGTAATATCATCATTTAGGACTGAGGATGATGAAAAATATTTTAAAGAAAACAAATCCAGTGAAACAAAAGAACAAGTATTAAGAATTCATACTTTAAATAATTTAAATTCAAAAATACTTCATAAATAAACAGATTGGAGTAAAATTCAATAATGAAGATCAAAACATAGATCCAATCAAAGATAGGAATCATAACAAACAATTTTGGACACAGAAAAAAAATTAATTTTTCTGTGAATAGTGTCGTATACGTGAATGGTGCCGTATACGTGAATAGTAACTCCGATCTCAAAAGATAAAAATTTCACAAAAAAATCATCACGCTTCGTGAATAATACTCGTGAATAGTAACTCATGAATAGTAACCCCTATATGAAAAAGTTCCAAATTTGATAAAAATTTTCCAACCAATATTTCGGCATAATGATATTGAAGAAATAATATCATTTTCGAATAAAATAACATCCCTTACCTCGGAAAGAATAGTATTTCTGACTGGAATACTGGATATAGTGATGAAAGAACTTGCACCGTATAGCAATACTCAAAGTACTAAAATACTCACAAATACGCTCGATATTATAGAGAGAGAAAGAGAGAGAAATCTGTAATTTCTGTTGTGACTTTCAATTCTAACCTAAGCACCCTATTTATAGGAAAATGCTTAGAACACCAAAGCAGAAAATTTAATATAATATATATATATATATATATTAAAATCCTACGCACACCAAATCAGATCCAAATATCAGCCACCAATAGTCAAATAAATCAAAAAATGTTTTTCTTAATTAAAATAATTAAAACTTCCAAAAATCAATTATTTCAGAATTTCGGAACTTCAATAATTCATAATAAATAGCCCTTTTCTTAGAAAATTCAAATCTCGCGACTTTTTATAGGAAATTCAATTCTCTACAACGTTTCAGAAGAAAGTTTTTCCAAATTCCAAACAGAAATTGACCGAAATCCATAAACGGACGATTTTACAGGCTATAATCAAATTTTAGTCAAGAAATGGGGTCCACCGACACACAAAACATGTGTTAAACAACTTTTGTAATAAAAATACTATTCCTCCTCATATGCTCATATATCCCACATTCATTGTAAAAATATCACCATTATTATATTATAATAATATAATAAAATATTATTTTATCAGAAAAGATAAAATATCAATTTTTAACAATTGTCACTTTAAAAATTTTCTCCATCTATATCCACACAAAATCAATATTTCCCTCATCATATAAATTAATAATTAATTATTCATAAATAATATTATAGAATCACAGTACTGGCAACCAGGCCGTTCCCAGGAAAGAGGGGGCTTTCCAATAAAGATTTTTCCTTACTGGCGCGCAATTAGGTGACCAAACCTCTCCTTAGACAGAACTTTCTAGACATTGCCAATAATTTTATCTAATAATATTATTCAGATAATATGAATTATTGCTTCGATAATGAAAAATACTGTGTAGTGACAATTATTGAAATAACAATAATATAAAAAATCAACGCAACAATTATTGAATCAATAAAATAAAATACTGAACAGTAATTACTGTAACAATTATTGAGTAGTGCCTTCTTACGTAAGAATCAATAATTGGTGCAATACCGTGTGCTACTGTGCAACAACGCGTATTACTGTGTTTTAACCACCGGGTATTCCAACAGTATTAACGGTAACAACTACGCCGTTATTTATAAACAACTTATACTTGTCGTTTTTTTCATCCAATCGCTTTTCGTTATGGGGCCCACAAAAGACTGCGCCGTCGTACGAATATTCCCCGACAGCAAGAATATTCCACGACCAAATGAATATTCCCCGACAACAATGAATATTTTATAACCAACTACTTATTTAAAATATTTACGCATTTTACCCATAACTTACCAAATTAATCAAATCAACCCTTACTATTTCAAAATAATAAATAGAGGAAATTAAATTTTATTTATTAATAATTTGGGGTCTTAAAACCTTCCCTCCTTATGAAATTTCGTCCTCGAATTGACGTACGTACCTGGTGTTTCGAAAAAATGAGGATACCTCGCTTTCATTTCCGTTTCCAACTCCCAGGTCATTTCCTCAATAACATGGTTTCTCCACAAAACTTTAACTTGTGGTATGACCTTCGTGCGTAGGACATGCTCCTTCCTATCCAAAATCTTGATAGGTACCTCTTCATACGTTAAGTCTTCGTCTATCTCATCCGGTTCTAACTCAATAACATGGTTTGGGTCGTCCACATATTTACGTAACATCGATACGTAAAAAACGTTATGAACACGCGTTATACTTGACGGTAAAACGAGTCTATAGGCCACAGTTCCTATTCGATCTAGGATTTCAAATGGACTAATAAATCGAAGGTTTAAGCTTTCCTCACATCGCCAATTCTCTCTTTTGGAATAACAACTTCTTGTACCTCATTCTTCATATTCATCAGCTCCGGTGTGTAGCTTGAACGTTTTTAACTTTATCGATTAAAGTCGGTTCTACTTGTATATCATCACGTGAGTCCCTAGAGTCTTTAACTCTATATCTATCATTTATAAGATATATGAAACGTGTCTTTGACAATATCGCATTCGTACTCGTATACGATCTTTTACTCAACACGTCAGCTACCACGTTCGCTTTTCCAGGATGGTATGGTCAGAACATGTGCCGAAATGAGTCTCCTATTGAGTTCTTCGAAGCTCTTCCCACATTCGTTGCTCCATTCGAATTTTGTATCTCTACGAGTCAGCTGCGTTAATGGAGTAGCGATTCGAGAAAATCTTTCCACAAAATCTTCGATAATAACCAGCTAAACATAGAAAGCTACGTATTTCGATTACTGACTTAGGTTGCTCTCAACTATGACTCATATCCCAATCTTGAATAGCACGTCACAATGACACCTATCAGTTTACTACCGCACAAATATGGCGTCCCCTACAGAGAGTCTGGTTTCGGTGCATTCCACAAAGGAAGTCACCAGATAAAGGCTCAAGTACCAAATTCTATAGTTGAATTTTTAACTCCTGAAGTTTAATAGGATCCATGAGATTTTAGAAATGGGTTTTGTACCGGGTTCAAAGTCGATACAAAATTCAATATCACACCTTGGGAGTAAGCCAAGAAATTTTTCAGGAAATACGTCAGGAAATTTACTAACAACAGAAATATCATTCAAATCTGACATATTTTTGTTCAAGTCCATAACATGGGCTAAGAAAGCTTGACATCCGTTTTTCAATAAACGAATGATTTTACGGTTTGATATAAAAGAGTTTGACTTCAATGGTTTGGTTGCTTAAATTCGAATAATAAGTTGCTTAGGAATATGAAAACTAACAACCTTACAAAAGTAATCAATTTTGGCATGATAAGTAGTTAATCAATCAATTCCCAAAATCACATCAAAAGCAAGTATTTTTAAAGAAATAAGGTCAACAGGTAATGCGATGGCTCCAACTTAGATCAAACAAGATTTATAAACAGTGGATGTGATGAAAGTTTCTCCTAACGGAGTTCCATAGATAGGTCAAAGTCTAATTTCTCCGGAGTAAAGTTTAAACGTTAAGCACAAGTAGGAGAGATAAATGAATGGGTAGCACCGATATCTAGTAATGTATAAACTTCGCATAAATTTATGATTAGCTTACCCGTGATCACCTCGTTTTGGTTCCTCGCATGTTGACCAGTCACGACAAATGCTCTTCCAGGAACCGTTGACTTTGACTTTTCTGGGACAGCCTTTTGAGTCACCATCCCCACTGGGCTTGGTTTCGCTACCGTACAATCTCGAGCGATATGTCATTCCTTTCTACAATAATAGCATACCTTGAACTGTTGTGGACAGTTTGGACTGATGTGTCCCTCTTTTCCACATTTATAGCATACGACCGGTGGTCGTTCTCCTCCCTTAAAACCAGTTGCTGCTGGTGCTGACGTCTTCGCAGTGTCATTGTTGAATCTCCTCTTTTTAAACCCCCCCCCCGACTCGCTTCTTCTATTTTCATGGCCACGATTACCACCAGAGTGGTTGTCGCTCTTGTCCGTATTTTTCTTTCTCCGCTGGTTATCGTTGTTCTGATGACTGCTGTCACTGGTATGATCTTGGTTGCGGTCTCTTGGTTGAACATACTCGCTATCTCGTTCTAATATTTGAGCCCTGTTGACAACATCTGAATATAAAGAAAATTTATGAGAGATAAGATATTGCCGAATCTCAGGTTTTAAACCTCTCAGAAACATCCTCGTTATTCGTTCCTCATTCTCTACCAAATGAGGTGCAAACCTGGATAACTCTGCGAACTTCGCCTCATATTGGGACACCTTCATGTTGTTTTGTTCTAGTCTAATAAACTCTACCTCTTTCATATGGCGAATACTTTCAGGAAAGTATTTTTCGTTAAAAAGTTTCTGAAACGTTTCCCAAGACATGCGGAGTACGGCAGGCTGAGTACGTTTAACAGACTCCTACCAGTAATCCGCCTCGCCACGGAACATAAAGGTGGCGAATGGAACCTTCTGTTCCTCTGTGCATCCCAAGACATCGAATATCTTGGTAATTTGCGTGACCCATGTTTCCGCCATGATCGGATCCGGCTTTCCCTTAAATTCTGGTGGTCCCAACTCTTTGAACTGTTTGGCCGTGGCAAACCGCGCGTTGCTATTATTTCCACCAGTATTCTGTACACGAGTCTCCCTCGTCTGGTTTTGCATGAACTGCAAAAAGCTCCTAAACATCTCGTCGTTCATCGTCTGCTCAGTGGTGTTGTTTACAGGAGGAATATTGCCTTCATGTTGCACGTTTTCCTAGGTGGTGATTAAAGGTGTTTTCACTGTCTCATTAACTCCACGGTTAACATTCTTAGTCGACATTCTTAAATACTGCCATAAAATAAGGGTTAATTAAACAAATTAACAAATTATATAATACCCCTATATTATGACCGACCAACAAATAAGCTTAGGTAGGACACACTAGCGAAGGATTTACTCGTCTCTCCCCTCTTAGTTCTATTCCCGATCTCCGCTAGAGATCATATCCCTAAGCTTTGATACCAACTGTGACGCCCCCAAAATAGATATACATCACCCATTCTGAGTCGCCAAATACATGGTACAGAATCAACTACAACTTTATTAATACAACATAAAAACTGTGAGTTTAAATACAAATATTGTCATCTAGACAATATCCACACTCAAATAAGTCCTTATTACAATTATTAATACACTATTTTACAGAATAGTGAGGACTACTAGAACAACTTCTAGAACTATCATTCCACACCCCGACTAGTACTCGCTACATTCTCGCCTCCTGAGAAGAAAAATGGAACAACAAGGAAAATGGTGAGCTCAACTAGCCCAGTAAATAACATTATGACTAAGATAATATAGAAAAAATTATCGTTAGTCCTCAACATGGAAAAATCTAATAGAATACAATAGACAACCAATTTTAAATCAATCTTCGCAACGGAAATAATAATTCATTAGAAGAGTTAAGTAGAGAATGCAAACTAATATCTTCTATATATGAATTTAAAAGTTCATCACCGATATTTTATCCCTGTAACATCAATCAATATATATCTGGAATCAAATATCCATCTTTGCACTACAGGCCAAAGATATTCATCAGTTGGTCATGTTCATCAAAAGACCTGTTCATCTTTGCACTACGGGCCAAAGATATTAATCAGTCGGTCATGTTCATCTAAACACATGTTCATCTTTGCACTACGAGCCAAAGATATTCATCAAAAAATCATTTATCTTTGCACTACAGGCCAAAGATATTAAGTAATATCATCATTTAGGACTGAGGATGATGAAAAATATTTTAAAGAAAACGAATCCAGTGAAACAAAAGAACAAGTATTAAGAATTCGTACTTTAAATAATTTAAATTCAAAAATACTTCATAAATAAACAGATTGGAGTAAAATTCAATAATGAAGATCAAAACATAGATCCAATCAAAGATAAGAATCATAACAAATAATTTTGGACACAGAAAAGAAAATTTAATTTTTCTGTGAATAGTGTCGTATACGTGAATGGTGCCGTATACGTGAATAGTAACTCCGACCTCAAAAGATAGAAATTTCACAAAAAATATCATCACGCTTCGTGAATAATACTCGTGAATAGTAACTCATGAATAGTAACCCCGACATGAAAAAGTTCCAAATTTAATAAAAAATTTTAACCAATATTTCGGCATAATGATATTGAAGAAATAATATCATTTCGAATAAAATAACATCCCTTACCTCAGAAAGAATAGTACTACCTCCATTCCATAATAACTGTATTTTTAGCTTGATGCACATAGATTAAGAAACTCATTTAATACTATCATTTAAGAATTAAAATTTGTAGGAAATTCCATCACTACCCCTTTATGGGAAACTAAAAACTATTAATACAAGAGAGAAAATTTCTTGGGACAATGGGAAAAGTTAGGGTTAACATAGGAAAATAAATAATTTATTCTCCTAGAAAGTTGTAAATGACAAATAAATTGGAACAAATTTTTTCTTCTAAAAAGACAGTTATTATGGAATGGAGGTAGTATTTCTGACTGAAATACTGGATATAGTGCTGAAAGAACTTGCATCGTATAGCAATACTCAAAGTACTAAAATACTCACAAATACGCTCGATATTATAGAGAGAGAAAGAGAGAGAAATCTGTAGTTTCTGGTGTGACTTTCAATTCTAACCTAAGCACCCTATTTATAGGAAAATGCTTAAAACACCAAAACAGAAAATTTAAAATAATATATATATATATATATATATATATATATATATATATTAAAATCCTACGCACACCAAATCAGATCCAAATATCAGCCACCAATAGTCAACTAAATCAAAAAATGTTTTTCTTAATTAAAATAATTAAAACTTCCAAAAATCAATTATTTCGGAATTTCGGAACTTCAATAATTCATAATAAATAGCCCTTTTCTCAAAAAATTCAAATCTCGCGATTTTTTTTATAGAAAATTCAATTCTCTACAACGTTTAAGAAGAAATTTTTTCCAAATTCCAAACAGAAATTGACCGAAATCCATAAACGGACGATTTTATAGGCTATAATCAAATTTTAGTCAAGAAATGGGGTCCACCGACACACAAAATATGTGTTAAATAACTTTTGCAATAAAAATACTCTTCCTCCTCATATGCTCATATATCCTACATTCATTGTAAAAATATCACCATTATTATATTATAATAATATAATAAAATATTATTTTATCAGAAAAGATAAAATATCAATTTTTAACAATTGTCACTTTAAAAATTTTCTCCATCTATATCCACACAAAATCAATATTTCCCTCATCATATAAATTAATAATTAATTATTCATAAATAATATTATAGAATCACAGTACTGGCAACCAGGCCGTTCCCAGGAAAGAGGGGGCTTTCCAATAAAGATTTTTCCTTACTGGCACGCAATTAGGTAACCAAACCTCTCCTTAGACAGAACTTTCTAGACATTACCAATAATGTTATCTAATAATATTATTCAGATAATATGAATTATTGCTTCGATAATGAAAAATACTGTGTAGTGACAATTATTGAAATAACAATAATATAAAAAATCAACTCAACAATTATTGAATCAATAAAATAAAATACTGAACAGTAATTACTGTAACAATTATTGAGTAGTGCCTTCTTACGTAAGAATCAATAATTGGTGCAATACCGTGTGCTACTGTGCAACAACGCGTATTACTGTGTTTTAACCACAGGGTATTCCAACAGTATTAACGGTAACAACTACGCCGTTATTTATAAACAACTTATACTTGTCATTTTCTTCATCCAATCGCTTTTCGTTATGGGGCCCACAAAAGACTGCGCCGTCGTACGAATATTCCCCGGCAGCAAGAATATTCCATGACCAAACGAATATTCCCCGACAACAATAAATATTTTATAACTACCTGCTTATTTAAAATATTTGCGAATTTTACCCATAACTAACCAAATTAATCAAATCAACTCTTACTATTTCAAAATAATAAATAGAGGAAATTAAATTTTATTATTAATAATTTGAGGTCTTACAACCTTCCCTCCTTATGAAATTTCGTCCTCAAAATTGATGTACGTACCTGGTATTTCGAAAAGATGTGGATACCTCGCTTTCATTTTCGTTTCCAACTCCCAGGTCATTTCCTCAATAGCATGGTTTCTCCACAAAACTTTTATTTGTGGTATGACCTTCGTGCGTAAGACATGCTCTTTCCTATCCAAAATCTTGATAGGTACCTCTTCATACGTTAAGTCTTCGTCTATTTCGTCCGGTTCTAACTCAATAACATGGTTCGGGTCGTCCACATATTTACGTAACATCGATACGTAAAAAACGTTATGAACACGCGTTATACTTGGCGGTAAAACGAGTCTATAGGCCACAGTTCCTATTCGATCTAGGATTTCAAATAGACTAATAAATCGAAGGTTTAAGCTTTTCTCACATCGCCAATTCTCTCTTTTGGAATAACAACTTCTTGTACCTCCTTCTTCATATTCATCAGCTCCGGTGTGTAGCTTGAACGTTTTTAACTTTATCGATTAAAGTCGGTTCTACTTGTATATCATCACGTGAGTCCCTAGAGTCTATTTCCAGATCTCCACCAGAGACCATATCCCTAAGCTCTGATACCAACTGTGACGCCCCCAAAATAGGTATATAACACCCATTCTGAGTCTTCAAATACATGGTACATAAAGCAAACTAAAACTTCAATAATACAATTGTCGTGCAAAATACGACAACACATACTGTGAGTTTAAATACAAATATTATCTTCTAGACAATATCCACACTCAAATAAGTCCTCATTACAATTATTCAAACACTATTTTACAGAAATAGTGAGGACTGCTAAAACATCTTTCTAGAACATTACTCTATACCCCGACTAGATTCTGCTATTTTCTCACCTCTTGAGAAGAAAAATGGAACAAAAAGGAAAAGAGTGAGCTCAACTAGCCCAGTAAAGAATATTATGAATAAGATAATATACAACAAATTATCATTAGTTTTCAACAGGAAAAAATCTGATAAAATATAATAGACAACAAGTTTTAGATGAACAACTGCAGCGGAAACAACAATCCATTAGAAGAATCAAGTAGAGGAAGAATTCCACTATCTTCTAAGATTTAAAAGTCCATCATCAATATTTTATCCCTGTAATAACAATCAATATACATCTTTAATCAAATATTCATCTTTGCACTACAGACCAAAGATATTCATTTGTATCACCAGTTGGTCATGTTCATCTCAACACCTGTTCATCTTTGCACTACGGGCCAAAGATATTCATCAGTTAATCATTTATCTTTGCACTACAGGCCAAAGATATTCAGTAATATCATCATTTAGAACTGAGGATGATGAAAAATATTTTAAAGAAAACGAATCCAGTGAGAAAGAAGGACAAATAGTAGGGATTCGTATAACAGTTTATCCAAGATCAATAATACTCCATAATAACCAATTTTGAAGAAAAATTCAAGAATAAAGATCAAAACATGGATACAATCAAAGATAGTAACCATAATAGACATCTTGGACAAAAAGAATTTTTTTTTATTTTTTCGGTGAATAGTGCCGTATTCGTGAATAGTGATGTATACGTGAATAGTGCCGTATACATAAATAGTAATCCCGACACTAAAAGTTTCAAATTTGATAAAAAGTTCAAACCAATATTTTGGCATAATGATATCGAAAGAAATAATATTATTTACGAAGAAAATAACATCTCTTACCTTAAAATAACCGTACTTCTGACTAAATTTCGGATATAGTGCTGACAGAAACTTGTACTAAAAAATATAAACTCACAAAGTATCTAAATACTCATAAAATACGCTCGATAATATAGAGAGAGAAAGAGAGAAAACTTATATTTCTGGTGTGATTTTCAATTCTAACTTAGCCCTCTATTTATAGAAAAGTGTTAGCACGCCGAAGCAGACTTGACTTGCAACCTGATGGCTTTACCTGCTACTATTGCCACCCACCACATTTGAAATAAAATTCAGCACATTTCTTCACCAACCACAAGTGGGGCCCACTCAATTTTAGAATTTTCCACCAAAATTATTTATAAACCTAATTTCCGAATCAGTCACATCTTAAAATTCATAACAAATCATACGTTTATTTTTAACGGTTCAAAATTTGTGGACATATACTCAACTTATATATATATATATAACATATCCAAAAATTACAACGATCCAATGGTCGGATTAAAAATTATAACTCACGAAATATATCTCAAAAATACTGGTTTAATTTTTAATACCTTCATTCCGACAAAAATACTGATAAAACACCTCAACATTAACTCCTTCATTTTTAACCACAATAAATATATCCACATAAAATAAATATTTCCTTATCATATGAATCAATAATTAATTATTCACAAATAATATTACAGAATCACATTTATGACAACCAGGCCGTTCTCAGGAAAGAGGGGGCTTTCCAATAAGAATTTCTCCATACTAGCGCGCAATTAGGTGACCAAACCTCTCCTTGACAGAACTTTCTAGACATTGCCAATAATGCTATCTAATAATATTATTCAAATAGTATGAATTATTGATCTGATAATTAGAAATACTGTGCAGTGACAATTATTAAAACAACAATAATATAAAATATCAACGCAGCAATTATTGAATCAATAAAATAAAATAGTGAACAGTAACTACTGTAACAATTATTGAGTAGTGCCTTCTTACGTAAGGATCAATAATTCATCAATACTGTGCATCCACGCGTATTACTGTATTTTAACCACCGGGTATTCCAACAGTGTTAACGGTAACAACTACGCCGTTATTTATAAAAACTCAAACTTGTCGTTTTCTTCTTCTGACAGTTATTCTGTTATGGGGCCCACAAATGACTACGCCGTCGTACGAATATTCCCCGACAACAAGAATATTCTATGACTAAACGAATATTCCCCGACAACAATAATTATTTTATAACCACTTGCTTATTTTGTAAAATTTGTTCATTTCACCCATAACCAAAATATTATATCAATTTAACACCTTATTATTCACAATAATAATTAGAGAAAATTCGATTTTATTTATAATAAGTTGGGGGCTAACACCACAAATGATTTTTTCCAAATCATTTGTAATATTACGGTCATGATTATACCGAATAATCCCTGGTCATAATCATACCAAGTCCATCTATGCACTACAGGCCATATATGACTTTCAACATAATATAAATATGAGGATTATGACAATGATATAAGAATTCAATAAAACAAGTTCAAGAATTAATTTATCCAGAAACTAATAACGTCCAAATTGTTAACATGATACTTCTTTGTGGAGTAAAATTCAAGAATGCTCAGAAGAATATTTCCATGAAAAGATACTGGATGAAGCGCAAATATCAAGGATATTCCACTAATTTCATGGAGTATAGAAGTCAAAACTTTAACCAACTGAGTATAATAAAGAATGGAATAACAAAAGAAATCACCATGCATGCGGTACTTCGCATAGAGAGGTTATTCCAACAGAATAATAATAACGGAATCAGGTCAGGCGAAATTCGCACCGACAGGATGTTCCAACAGAATAATAAAGAATGAAATAACAACAGAAATCACCATGCATGCGGTACTTCGCATCGACAGGTTATTCCAACAGAATACTAAATAACGGAACCAGGTCAGGCGTAATACGCACCGACATGATATTCCAACAGAATAATAAATAACGGAACCAGGTCCGGCGTAAAACGCACATACAGGATATTCCAACAGAATAATAAAGAATGGAACCAGGTCCGGCGTAAAATGCACAGACAGGATATTCCAACAGAATAATAAAGAATGAAATAACAGAAGAATTTCACCAAGTATAGGGTAGCCCGCGTATACATGTTATTCCAACATAATAATAAATAATGGAATAACAAAAGTTCTCTTCATGAATACAAAAGAAATAATACCCCTTATGAGTACAACAAATAATATCCCCTACCTTAAGAAGAAGAGTACTGAATATATGAGTAGTGAAGTAGCAGAATATTTTTCTTCTTTCTCTCTATAGTTTATCTCTCTAGAGTTTCAATGAATTCGTAAGAAATAATGAAGGAATGAGCTTCTATTTATAGAAAAATGGACTGCATAGTAACTAACTCATGAACGGTCCAGATTGATTTACTTTAATCTGACGGTCCATATTTAAAGTAAAATCTTTTAAATAAAATATAATATATTCTATTTATAATATAATAAAACGAATAACTTTATAAAAGATTTTACTATGCAAACACTATGCATAATAAAATATAATATATTCTAATTATTGTCTAATAAAATAGATAACTTTATAAAAGTATTCTGTTTTATATAAAAAGATTTTACTATTAGCCTAATAAAACGAATAACTTTATAAAAGTATTCTGTTTTATATAAAAAGCTTTTCTGTTTTATTACATTAATAATACCAATAAAACAAAACTGAGTGACTTATCACATAAGCATAAATAATTAATACCGTGTGCTACTATGCAACTACGCGTATTACTGTACTTTTAACACCGGGTGTTTCAACAGTTAACGGTAAAACTTTCGCCGTTATTTTCATAAAAATATATTTTTGTCATTTTCTCAATCCGACAATAATTCTATTGTGGGGTCCACCAATGATTGTACCATCGTACGGATATTCCCCGACTAATCGAATATTCCTCGACACAACGAATATTTTATATCAACTTGCTTACTTTGCAATTTTTTTTACATATTACCCTTAACTTTAAACTTTTATCAATTTGACTATTTACCAAAATAGAAAAATTAAATACTTTTATTTTATAAAATTTGGGGTCTCACAATTAATTTAAATAAAATATGATAATTTATCATTAATTCCCATAGTCATAAAATTAAATTTCTCATTTATTAAATAGGTCAAATTATTTAATATCTAATTAATTATTAATTTAATTAAAATAACATTATGATTATTAAATATTTTATTTAATTCAATAAGCTCACATAATTACATAATCTGAGTAGTAAAATTCTCCACATTAATTTAATAAATATAACACATATAATTAAATTAATCTATCACAATTTCATAAATTAATTATTAAATCTAATAATTAAATTATCAAAAATATTTATTTAATTCAATAAATATTAAAATTAAATTACAAAAATCTCGTTCGTCACAATGTTCATAATACACGAAATAAAATAAAAATTCATTTATTATTTCAATAAAACAGTAAAAAAAATACTATTCCAATACACATCACATATTCACATTCATTTATTGAAATAAAAAAACCCTATTAATTTAAATTCAAATAAAAATAAATAAATAAATGAATGAATAATTATACATTTATTTATTTACCAACCTAAGCAAACTTATGTCATTAAGTTATTTTGACCAAGTATAATCACTATTTTGCCCCTCATCAGTCTTCGTAAATTACATGTCTACCCCTGCTAACCTAAAAAAGTCTTTTAAGTTTTAACCTAAACATTTTCGCAGCGGTGAAGCTCGATCTTCTCTGATCTGCTCATCCAGGTAATTCATTTCAATGTTTTACTAGTTTAACGATCATTGAATTACTTTAATAGCTGAAATTTGTGATATATACAAATAATGTTTGTGCAATCTGTATGGATGAGTTGCGTTCGAGTTTGTGGTCTGTTAGTTTACAGAAATGATTTCTTATATGATCGATTTCTCTGGTGGATTAGTATTTTTGTTATAAAAGCTACTCATACATGGATGATTATCTAGTTTTGTGATTTGGGAAAAATATAATGTTACTAGTGAACTCATTTTAGGATTTTGTGATTTGGGAAAAATATAATGTTACTAGTGAACTCATTTTAGGATGAAGGGAGGAATAGTTTTATTATTATCTGTGTTTTGTATCTAAAAAATGCTGTTAATTAGTTTTGTTGTTTACTTGTTTTATCCTCTGAAGCTTTTGCTTAATTTTGTGTTTGGGATGTAAGGCGTAACAACTAGCTGGAGATCTTTAATATTTAATGCTTGCTGATTGTTTTCAGATGTCAAGAGTATTGTTTTGTAATTTATCTTTTGTTATATTTATAATTATTTGCAGAGTATTTGCAAATATAATTTGATTTGGTTTGGGTCTGTATACTTATTCCTCTCATTGAATAAAATAATACTGCAATATAACTTTCTAATCATTTAAATGGAATTACTAGTTAAAAAAATAGGAATACTTCAAGGCTTATTTGATCAAACATGTATTGGCATTCTCAATGTAAGTTTCTCTGAAAATTGAGCACATTTAAGTTGCTATTGGATTATTTGGTTTCTCTGTGCTATAGACAAGACTGTGTTTATTAAGTTCAGTTCTTGAAAGAGTTTTTGTAAGAAAATGGTTTCGTAAATGCAAACTCTGTTTTATTTTGTGGGTTTCATGTTAATTTTACTTTCTTTTATTCCCCCTCTTTTGGGGAATTTCTAAGATTGGATAAAAAGTAGAGATTGTAAATGAAGCTACTCCTTTTGAATTGGTTTTGAGTCATTTCAAATGGTTGGTAATGCTTGTGAAGTGGAGATCATGTTTGAACCAAGTTTACTTCATTTTAAAGTTAGTCACACTGTTCCTCTCTAAATTAGTTGATTTTGGTGGTTTCTAGTTAAGGACTTGAATCCACCAGAAAAATTGTAGGTTTCATTTAGAGCACTTAATTTTCTAGTGTTCAACTACTTGTGTTTTGGTTCTACTAATCCCTTTGTCAATTTATTACATATAGAGTTCCACATTTTGTAATTTATCTGCTAAAATTCAATACACATTTTCTGCATTTTGTAATTTATTTTGCTTTCTTGGGAAATTGAGCTAGTAGTTCTGTAGCTGGAAATCCCAAGCTCTCTAATGCACTGAAGTTACTTCCAAAAGTACAGGATATCAAGCTTTTAATATGTTAATCATTTATGTATATGCTGAAGTATTATTTGCGTGTTTCAGTGTATGTAATAAACAATTTTAATATGATCTTTAGAATTGTTTTCCTTCTAAATTAAGTTTTCTTATGGTAGTTGATATTTTATGAGAAACTTAGTTCTTTTACACTCATTCAAATATAAATCAGAAAGCAGTAAACACAACTTTCTGGGCATAATACTTGATGTGTCATGCTTTGGTAAAAATCACTACTCAACAGTTGCATTACTACTTGGTTTTTACTTTTTTAAGTAGGAATCTTATGGTTTCGTAAATTGCTATCCATCTACTCATTATGATATATTTATTCATCACTCATTATTATTGTTTCTTTTTTAAATTTCAGTATTTTTTTCTTAAATATGATCTATAATTTACAGGTCTCGTCATGAGAATGAGTAAGAGTTAATTGAAGTTTTGACTTGTTAAGTTGTTAATGCTATTAAAATGGATCATATTCTGGCACAAGTGGATCAACAACTATTCGAAATAATAAGATGTTTACTATTAATAAGTTGTTTATCAATAATAAGTTGTTTAAATAATAAACTGTTTACCAATAAGCTGTTTTAAATAATAAGTTGTTTACTAATAAGCTGTTTAAATTTTAAGTTGATTACCAATAAGCTGTTTAAATAAGTTGTTTACCAATGAACTGTTTAAATAATAAGTTGGTTACCAATAAGCTGGTTAAAAAATAAGTTGTTTACCAATAAACTGTTTAAATAAGTTGTTTACCAATAAACTGTTTAGTAATAATAAGTTGTTTAGTAATAATAAGTTAGGTTACCAATAAGTTGTTTAGCAATAATAAACTTTTTAAATAATAAGTTGGTTACCAATAAGCTATTTAAAAAATAAGTTGTTTATCAATAAACTGTTTAAATTATAAGTTGTTTACCAATAAGCTGTTTAAATAAGTTGTTTACCAATAAAATGTTTAAATAAGTTGTTTTTAGCAATAATAAGTAGTATAAATAATAAGTTGGTTACCAATAAACTGTTTTAATAATAAGTTGATTACCAATAAGTTGTTTAAATAAGTTGTTTACCAGTAAGTTGTTTAAGTAATAAGTTGTTTACCAATAATAAGTTATTTACTAATAAGTTGTTTAAATAATAAAGCTATTTACCAATTAGTTACTTAAATAATAAGTTGTTTACCAATAATAAGCTATTTACCAATAAGCTGTCGAAACAAATTGTTTACCAATAATAACATTCGATATTATATTAAATCAATGTATCTTTTTATAATGTTTTTTAATAATCTTTATATTTTATTTTAACTTATAAGTCATTGTAAACCGAACACTATCATAGTTTGTTTTAACTTAATTTGTGACTTATAAGTCATTATCAGCCGAATGCTTTTACTTAAAAGTTACAACTTATAAGTTGAATATATTTTAACTTATAAGTCATTTTAAAATAAGTCATTCCCGAACATGCCTCCTTGCTTCTTCCCCTTGTACTATTTTCTCTACTTCCGTCACTCTTCTTCTTCATATTGCTCTCTTCTTGCCCATAGCTCTTCCCCTTTCTCAGTTTTCTTATTCCGATTTCTTAGTTTTACTTTCTGATTGCTATTGTGATTGGAAGTTCAATTTTGAGTCCGATCTCAAACCCAAGATTTGGATTTTATTTTTTTAGTGAATAAATATTGGTTTTTATGTTGATCGGCATATGGATTTTGTTTCTTTCTGATTTTAAGTTTCTGGGTATTGTTTGTTTTGATGATTTGTGGTGTTTTAGAGGTTTGAGTGTACTTTAGGGCCATGTTTGGTTGATTAGAAAATGATGTCGAGAAATTGTGACGAAATTAAATTTAGTTCTTTTTGTGTTTTTTAATTGACTGTTTATGGTATTGGTGTATTGCTTTGTTTGCTCTACAGAAGGTATGTTGCAGAAATTAAGTCTGGTTATGTTTATGAAAAAATATGAAAAGAAAATGGGATTAGAGTGAATTTAATGTTTTTTTTTGTTTTTTTTACTGTTTTGTTATGCTTCTAGGCTTTCTTTTTGAATTTTATTTTCTGCAAATTGCTTGATTTTGCGACCAAGTGCTTCAAATTGGTTTATTGATAGTTATAGCCTTTTAGTTGACAAAATTCGTATGATGCAAAGAAAATGGGTGTGAATCTAACTTTAATGTGCTGAGTTGTTTCTTTAGAAGCTTAAACAAAGCTATGTAAAATGGAGGGACAATAGTAAAAACTCAGAACCTGTACAAAATTAGATAAAATCTGGTACTGTACTGGTTCCGGACGGGCTAACTGGTTCGGTATACCGGTTCAACCGGTATCAGGTATCGGTACGGTAAATTACTGATGAACACCTCTAATAATAACTTTCTAAGGTTAATACATTTTTGCTTTCTAAGTGTTTGACAAAATGTGTGAATCGATATAATCAATCCTTTTTGGCATTTTGGGTCTCAGCAGGATAAGAGTAAAATGTTCATTTTCGATTTTTGAACTATATTGTGGGAATCAAAAAGCATGATCAAGTCGTGAAATCAAATTAGTTGAGCAAAACTGGGTTATGTTATTACTGAGCAAAACTGCGTGAAAATGTTTTTGAGCTTCATCGAAACAGATGCAAGGAACTTTTCATTGGGGTTGTAAATATTTTAGGGCGATTGAATTATTGCTACTTAAAATAAAAATGTGTTAGTTAAGTATCACTGTGAAAGGAAGTTGATGTAAAAACGTATGTGCCAATTATAGGGATTGATGTTGTATGATAGATGCTGCAATATGATTGTAAAAAGCCTAAAAAGGATGTAGAACTATTCCGGTATTGAGATTGCTTTCTTAAATTCTTTATGTCAATATATAATATACTCTTTCTGATGTATGCTAATGGAAAAACAAGCAGCATCCCCGCAAAGAAGGCTGGTTGATACAGTTGCTAAAAGTGCTCGACAGGCTGAGAACAGTCGTGTCTAAAATCAATGCCAAAAATCTGAAATCAGAATCCGCATAAAGAAGGTACCTCCAAATTTTCCCAATTGTTATATTGCACCATTTTTGGAAACATGTCGGTACTACTGCGAAATATACAAGATCACAAATGTAGACTGAAAGCAGCGAAAGAAGAAGTGAAACGAAAGCTTTGTAAAGCCTTTTTAAGAGAGACCGATCTTCCTAGTGAGCTGCGGGAGAAACAGCGTTATATGCTTTCCAAGCTCCCAAGACGGGGTTCCTTTACACGAGTAAGAAACCGATGTATTTTCACGGGTCGCCCTCGTTCCGTATATGCGTTATTTCGAACTTCTCGTATCGTTTTTCGTGAATTGGCTGGCCGAGGTTCTTTGATGGGCATAAAGAAAGCCTCTTGGTAGACTAAGAAGAAAATAAGTACTTATTTGGGGAGCTGTTTAATAGTGTGAGGAAGCCCTAATAGTATAGGTTCCTGTTTTATGCTGCCAAATAGAGTATTGGTGATTAATTGGTTTTTTGTTAGTTTACCTGCAAATTTGGTATTCAAGTTGCATATAACTTTATTTATTGCTCTCAATTAATACTATGAATTATTTAGTTTATAAAGCTTGTTGATTTCTTTGAAATCTGGCTCGTTCTTGAGGCCTTGTGGCTGTATATCCCAAATGTCTGTCTTTACCTCTTTGGATATCGTGAGTAGCAAGTTGTGATTTGGAATCATGAAAGTGGATGCATTTTTTTGGTTTCATAGATAGTGAAACTTCTCATGTCTATGGTCTACCTTATGCTATGTTTTCATCTTAATTATGGCTAATTAATTCTTAGTGTATCACAACACTTGTACTAGAGAAGAGAATGTGATGGTATTATTAATTGAAATGCAACTGTGCATCTTCCATATAGATTGTCTTGTTAAATGTTGATTCCCTATGTGGAGTGCAAAATGATGTTCCTTTTGTCAGCTATTAGAAAGATTTTCTTTAAACCTATGCTTGCTTGTTTTGATATTTGACGAACCGACTACCATCTTCCTTCAGTATAATATTCCTTTTAGGCCGTTTCAAACCAAGTACATGCGATACTCCTTCACTTAGTGTTGCTTTGCTTTCTTCTTTGCAATTCCACAGTTGTGATATGATTGTTAATCCAAGTTTTGATCCAAACTATTATTGATTGCTGAGAACAGAAGATGTAGACCATCCCCTGTACTGTGCTTAGATGTCTAATACATACATTTCTGGGGTTCATTTAAGTTTAGTGATAAAACATAAAAATGATTCAGGTAATGCAAGTCCTTGCTAAAGACATGGACATGCAATGGTGAAACTCTTTTTTCTTTATGTAGTGATTCTAAAAATAGAAAGAGTAGCTCTATGATGATGTTTGTTGTGGTTTTAATCATGTGTTGTTTCTTAAGATCTGATAATTTATTTCTAAAAATAGAAATAGAATGGTTAGTATATCTTAATAAATTAGATTATTTGAGTGAAATAATATTTGAATTTAAAAAATTGTTAGATAATTAAAAAGTATAAACATCTGAATGAATTTTAAATTGAAAAATATCTCAAATTGACTTTTTGAATATCAATAATGATCTTATAATTTAGAAGGGAGGGTATACAATATTGTTAGAGGCTCTATAAATTTAAATTTTTCATTAAGAAACAACTCTTAATGATTTAGATTTTTAACTTTCTCTAATCGTCTCGATAAGAAGCAAATAAAATTTTATCAAACAATTTTAGCCTCCTACCAAATCAGATATGGATGTTAAGAGTTATTAATAGAGAAATAAACACTACCTTAGTATTCTAGCATGTCTGATTATAACCGGGCTCAACACCAAGTTGGCTACAATATTCGGTATAATACCCAATATGGGCATTCACAGCATCGGGCTGCCCGCCACCGCACTCGTTACCGTTAATGGCTCGAATGGTTGCTCCGAACCCTTGGGCCATAACAGAGTGAACGTTGTTCATCCAAAACCACAGGGCCGTCTTGAACGACACTACTGAGTCTGAAGACACTTTGTCGGGGTCGTTTAGCCCATCAAAATCAATGCTATTTCCACCCAGCCCATAATTGTAATTCCAGGTGAGCTGAAGTGGGCCTCGACCGAAATACCCAACGTTTGGGTTGCCTGGGAACTGTGAGTTTGTCTCGTCGCAGTAGTCTAAATCCTGGCCATTGACCTCTTCTGTGTAGCTAGACCTGATAAAATATGGTTATGAGTTGGTTTTAGTTTTCAAAATATGGTTATGGTTCCATTTAAGATTACTAATTAAACAAATGTAGTAGAAATTTGGCTTAAATATGAATTAGTATCCTAAACTATAAGCCATATTCCACTTCGGTGATCCACCTTTCAATTTTGTCAATTAGTTGAACATGTCACGTCAGAAATTGTTGACGTGACAACTTGTGTGGGGCCTTATGAAGCTGGTGTGGCAAAAAAGAGAGTTTTTTTAATCATAATATTGTTTGTTTTGTATTAATTAGGTATGTTATATAATTTGTTGTTTGACCATTTTACCCCACACCAAATCAGATTTGTTTATTTTATGATTAAAAAACTCCTTTTTTGCCACACCAATTTCCTAAGACCCCACACAAGTTGTCACGTCAGCAATTTCTGACGTGACATGTTCAATTTTTTGCAATTGGAAAAATTTAATAGTTTAATCATCTGATTGACAAAATTGAAAGGTGGATCACCGAAGTGAAATATGGCTTACAGTTTAGGATAACAATTCATATTTAAGCCTAGAAATTTTGAAATCTAATAAAATGTAATAACCCATATTTTTTTTAAAATTAAATATTAATTGATTTTTTTTATTTTATACAATTGTGTTTAAATTAGAAAAGGTAAATGATTTTGTTTTCCTATTTTCTTCCTTGTTTTGTTTGGAAAATTAAATTCTTTTAGTTGGTAAGTAAATAACTGATTAAATTAAAATGGAGAAAGATAATTCATCTTGCTAAAGTCTTGTGGTAAAATCATTCGGAGCGGGAAGCTACTTAGGAGATAGAAAAGACTATTCGAGCGGAGTATCCGCGTCTTTTGATAAGTAGGTACGTTCATTCTTTTGATTCCGGGGACGAAATCCTTTTTAAGGGGTAGGTGATGTAATACCCCGAAAAAAAAATAAAAAATAAATAATACTAATAATTAAAATAATTAAATAATATTTAAATCCATATTTTGATTGGGCTTTTCTTATGTCTTGGTCAATTTGTATTTAATTCGTGCGGACTATTATAAGTATGTGGTTACATTAATTTGGGTATTTAAACTAATTGGGCCAAACTAATATTTTTTTTAAGTATCTAAGTTTGGGCTTGTTAAACTATTTGAGCCCAAATTTTTTTTTTTTTTTTTTAAAAGTGTTGGGTTTAAAAACTAAATTGGAATATGAATAATATTAATATATTAGGTTAAGCCCTTCCTAATTCATGTACTGACATTAATCGATTAGAGAGGTCTTCACGCAACGAGAAACGAAAAGGCAGCGGAAGAAGGGATGTGAGATAAAAGAAAATTTGGGGAAAAAATGGTGAGACCATATTCAACATAATCGTATCCCCAAAAGGTAATTATTGGATTGATTTTTATTTAAATGTAGCATAGTTATTTTATTAGTGTAATTACAGTTTTAGCGAAATTTGATTATGTCGTTTATCCGATTTGATGCGTTGATATAGTCTAACACGTAATTGGGAAGGTGTGATAGTTTATATATTAGATAATAAACAAATTTGTTAGTATATGTTTGGTTCATAAACAAATTATATGTATTTGTATGGTACAACGTTTTCGGCATTGCAATTGTGAAAAAGGAGAGGTTCCTGACTTTGTGATCCATCAGATGGTGAATATAATTATTATAATATAATTTTATCCGCTATATATATTAATCACATATCATATAGATCCATAAAAGGCTAAGAGAAATAAAGTAGTCATTCAAAATCTTATATACTTTACAAGCATGTTGTTTTATCATACTAGTATAAGTCGGTGATAGCTTTGAATAATAAACTTAGTGACCTGGATGTTTTAGTGGAATAATGAGGTAATAATGATTATTAATATTTTATTATTAGTTCAATAATAGGTTATATATATTTATAATTTAATAATTTAATTAACGATATTGTATTAATTTGGTGATTATATAGATTAAATTGAGGAGATCTAGCAGTGTGATATTTGGGTTTGGGGAATTATTTCGCTATTATATTCAGGTACGGATTCTGTACTCTTTCTGCGATACTCTTGTTAAATTTGATTTGTTCGTTTTGTCGCTTGTTCGAATTTCGTTATTATTTCACATAATTTGTTTCTTGTGAAATAAGTATATTAGTTTCATTTTGGAGTTGATTCATATAACTCGCATTTGTACTCTTTGAATGAGGTTATCATGTCTAATATTTATTTCGATAATTATAGAGCGGTACATGTTGCTACCTTCTTTTTGAAACTTTGTGATTATAATTTGATTTGGTTCAACATGTACATATAGAACCCTTTTGTTGGTATTTTGTCGCATGTGTTGTGACATGATATTTTTGTTAGAATATACCGTAGGGTATACCTGAGCTATAACCACCTGTGGGGGTACCACAGGCATGTCGTCTTGGCACGAGAGGCATGACACTCTCCGTGGCGGTGTGATTAGTCCATGGCGTCTCCGTTTTGGGCTCCGGAGTAAGTGGGCCGTTTGGTGTTTTGTTGTGGGAGGCGTATGGGTTAACCCTAGTTTTTTGTTCTGCGGATTGGTGATGTTGTGCCAAACACACCTATCCGATTTGCATACATTTGGATTCGCGGTCCAATGTGTGATTTGCCTGTGTGGCATTATTTTGGTTGCCTGTGTGGCATCATTTGATATGCCTGTGTGGCATTATTTTGGTTTGCCTATGTGGCAAGGTATGTTTCTGAGCTCAATCGGTATGAAATAACCCCAGCCATTTGTTTCAGCCTATTATTTTATTGTATTAGTTGTTGGCTTCTGTTCAGTTCAATTCATCAGATTAGTCACTTCAGTTCGTTATTTCTTTAATATTCTATTTGTTTCATTAATTCTGTTGGTTCAAATATATTCCATTCAAATCTTCAGAGATTTTATTTTTGTTAGAGGCAATATTTTGTCTCAGTTGATTTTGTATTTTAGTTGTATATCTTTTGTATATCTGTATCCGTACTGGGCAATTGGCTCATGCTGTGTTTTTCTTCCGGCAGGTTTGCAGGGGTGATTCAGGGCTAGTGTAATGAGAGTGTTGCCTTTGACCATCTAGGTGGATTCGAATTTTAGGTTTTGATTATTTTGACTCTATGTTGAGAATCGTATTTAATGCCTTATTGATGGTTATCATTATTACATATTTAAAGTCTTTAGTGCTCTGTTTAATAATTTTGAGGTTTGTTGTGCTTTGCACGTGACCTCCCTTTCCTTTTCGGGAAGGGGGTGTTACAGATATGGTATCAGAGCTTAGGTTCTTTCATGTAGAAAACCTATTTAGGTTTGACCTGTGAGTTGTGGGAAAATCTCTGGGTAGACGTCGTAGGAATTTTATTCGATTTTGTTCTTTATTTGGTTGGTCTTGATGTTGACCAAGTGTCATTCTCTCCTCGAGTTGTAGTTGATTTGAGAAATATGAGATACATTGTTAAGATTATTATTGTTATGCACTGGAGCAATAATATTATATAGTTAAGGATTGTGATTGTATATCATTAAGGAGAATAAATATGTGATTGTGTTTGTGATTGGATATTTTGTACAGTTAAGAAATGATTATATGATTATGATGTGAGTATTTGTATAAGCAAGTTTTTGATTTTGGCAAATTATTTTTTTTAGAATTGTTTTTGTGATAATTTATTATGATCTTAGAATTGAGGATTGATTCTGATGATGATTTTGGTTATGTTAAGCTCTTGGATAATTTGAGGTATGTGTATTGATGGAATACTATGATAAGGTAAAAATTATTAAGTATGGAGGACTTCTGTAATTTGAGTGTTGATATTGAGGTAATTAGATTAATCATTTGGAATTAATGATCAATTTTGTGGCTATTTCCTAGTAGAATATTGAAATTATCTTATATGAAATTTTGAGTAATAGTATGAGGAGATATTGGAATCTGTTGGGTTAAGATTGTCACTAAGAGAATGATTGATTTATTGAATGATTAGATATACAATAAGTGATGAATCCAATATATCTTAAGAGATTTTGAAAGCTATATTTTACTTATTCAGATAGTAGGATATATGATTTGGAGTTTGGTATGATGATGGAGAGATCTTTGTAGTAGTATATTTCTGGTGTAATAATATTTGAGAACTAATTTGATTTGAGGTTATGATGTTTTGAAACTCTTAAGGACTTAGGAGAGCTGGTGATAAAGAGATATTAGTAGTATATTCTTTGGTGTAATATTATTTGATGAATAGTTCAAATTGAGGATGAGATATTTTGAAACTCTTGAGGACTTGGGGAGAGTTGGTAAAATAGTTTGCGTAGTTGTTTTATTTATCTGATGTCTTAGAGTTTTGTATGAATTTATGTAAAATAAAACAAAAATAATTTGTTAGATCTTTGTCATGGGTGAAATATAAATGTTTTACGAATTAAAGATAATTCTAAATATTTTGGGTATTCGAATCGTATTTAGATGAAGAAAATTTTTGTGATTTCGAATTATGTTCTGAAGAGTACGTACGTTTGCAAGAATGAAACTCAAAGATTTTAGCGACGATCCGCACCAATCGTGGAGCATGTGATCTAATTTGATGCAACGCAAAGAACCTTACCAATGTTTGACACGGTAGCTGACGAATCTTTTACAAGTACATTGATAATTACGTGGACCGATGACTTATCCGCGTTAATCGTTATAAATGGTGACGCTACGTCGTAACTAAATTTATTTATTTATTTTTGTATCTTATTTGAATTCCGAGGACGAAATTATTTTTAAGGGGTGAAAAATGTAATAACCCATATTTTTTTTAAAATTAAATATTAATTAATTTTTTTTATTTTATACAATTGTGTTTAAATTAGAAAAGGTAAATGATTTTGTTTTCCTCTTTTCTTCCTTGTTTTGTTTGGAAAATTAAATTCTTTTAGTTGGTAAGTAAATAACTGATTAAATTAAAATGGAGAAAGATAATTCATCTTGCTAAAGTCTTGTGGTAAAATCATTCGGAGCGGGAAGCTACTTGGGAGATAGAAAAGACTATTCGAGCGGAGTATCCGCGTCTTTTGATAAGTAGGTACGTTCATTCTTTTGATTCCGGGGACGAAATCCTTTTTAAGGGGTAGGTGATGTAATACCCCGAAAAAAAAAATAAAAAAAAAATAATACTAATAATTAAAATAATTAAATAATATTTAAATCCATATTTTGATTGGGCTTTTCTTATGTCTTGGTCAATTTGTATTTAATTCGTGCGGACTATTATAAGTATGTGGTTACATTAATTTGGGTATTTAAACTAATTGGGCCAAACTAATATTTTTTTTAAGTATCTAAGTTTGGGCTTGTTAAACTATTTGAGCCCAAATTTTTTTTTTTTATTTTTAAAAGTGTTGGGTTTAAAAACTAAATTGGAATATGAATAATATTAATATATTAGGTTAAGCCCTTCCTAATTCATGTACTGACATTAATCGATTAGAGAGGTCTTCACGCAACGAGAAACGAAAAGGCAGCGGAAGAAGGGATGTGAGATAAAAGAAAATTTGGGGAAAAAATGGTGAGACCATATTCAACATAATCGTATCCCCAAAAGGTAATTATTGGATTGATTTTTATTTAAATGTAGCATAGTTATTTTATTAGTGTAATTACAGTTTTAGCGAAATTTGATTATGTCGTTTATCCGATTTGATGCGTTGATATAGTCTAACACGTAATTGGGAAGGTGTGATAGTTTATATATTAGATAATAAACAAATTTGTTAGTATATGTTTGGTTCATAAACAAATTATATGTATTTGTATGGTACAACGTTTTCGGCATTGCAATTGTGAAAAAGGAGAGGTTCCTGACTTTGTGATCCATCAGATGGTGAATATAATTATTATAATATAATTTTATCCGCTATATATATTAATCACATATCATATAGATCCATAAAAGGCTAAGAGAAATAAAGTAGTCATTCAAAATCTTATATACTTTACAAGCATGTTGTTTTATCATACTAGTATAAGTCGGTGATAGCTTTGAATAATAAACTTAGTGACCTGGATGTTTTAGTGGAATAATGAGGTAATAATGATTATTAATATTTTATTATTAGTTCAATAATAGGTTATATATATTTATAATTTAATAATTTAATTAACGATATTGTATTAATTTGGTGATTATATAGATTAAATTGAGGAGATCTAGCAGTGTGATATTTGGGTTTGGGGAATTATTTCGCTATTATATTCAGGTACGGATTCCGTACTCTTTCTGCGATACTCTTGTTAAATTTGATTTGTTCGTTTTGTCGCTTGTTCGAATTTCGTTATTATTTCACATAATTTGTTTCTTGTGAAATAAGTATATTAGTTTCATTTTGGAGTTGATTCATATAACTCGCATTTGTACTCTTTGAATGAGGTTATCATGTCTAATATTTATTTCGATAATTATAGAGCGGTACATGTTGCTACCTTCTTTTTGAAACTTTGTGATTATAATTTGATTTGGTTCAACATGTACATATAGAACCCTTTTGTTGGTATTTTGTCGCATGTGTTGTGACATGATATTTTTGTTAGAATATACCGTAGGGTATACCTGAGCTATAACCACCTGTGGGGGTACCACAGGCATGTCGTCTTGGCACGAGAGGCATGACACTCTCCGTGGCGGTGTGATTAGTCCATGGCGTCTCCGTTTTGGGCTCCGGAGTAAGTGGGCCGTTTGGTGTTTTGTTGTGGGAGGCGTATGGGTTAACCCTAGTTTTTTGTTCTGCGGATTGGTGATGTTGTGCCAAACACACCTATCCGATTTGCATACATTTGGATTCGCGGTCCAATGTGTGATTTGCCTGTGTGGCATTATTTTGGTTGCCTGTGTGGCATCATTTGATATGCCTGTGTGGCATTATTTTGGTTTGCCTATGTGGCAAGGTATGTTTCTGAGCTCAATCGGTATGAAATAACCCCAGCCATTTGTTTCAGCCTATTATTTTATTGTATTAGTTGTTGGCTTCTGTTCAGTTCAATTCATCAGATTAGTCACTTCAGTTCGTTATTTCTTTAATATTCTATTTGTTTCATTAATTCTGTTGGTTCAAATATATTCCATTCAAATCTTCAGAGATTTTATTTTTGTTAGAGGCAATATTTTGTCTCAGTTGATTTTGTATTTTAGTTGTATATCTTTTGTATATCTGTATCCGTACTGGGCAATTGGCTCATGCTGTGTTTTTCTTCCGGCAGGCTTGCAGGGGTGATTCAGGGCTAGTGTGATGAGAGTGTTGCCTTTGACCATCTAGGTGGATTCGAATTTTAGGTTTTGATTATTTTGACTCTATGTTGAGAATCGTATTTAATGCCTTATTGATGGTTATCATTATTACATATTTAAAGTCTTTAGTGTTCTGTTTAATAATTTTGAGGTTTGTTGTGCTTTGCACGTGACCTCCCTTTCCTTTTCGGGAAGGGGGTGTTACATAAAATCACTTTGATAGTATATTCGATAATTTTTGCGCCTATATTTAATAAACTTAACAATAAAATTATGTTCTAAATATTGTCAATTTGATTATAAAAAGTCAATTTGATTAATGAAAAATTGAAAAGAAAAAAAAGGACCTAACTATTGGAGCAAATAAATTAATTCATGAAGGTACGAGCCAATATGCACCAGCACCACAAAATTACATGCCAACAGGAAGGAAAAACAAATCTTTAGAATTTCTGATGGCATGTAAACTGACCCTCAGGATATTTTTAAAAGTTGAAATATGTAGAGAAATTAATATATATATATATATATATATATATATATATATATATATATATATAAAGGTAGTCTGTTTTTTGTATTTTAAAAAGTGAATATAAAAATAATGTTAAAATGTATGCAATGAATGATTAAGAAAACTAGAATTAATAGATTTATTAGATTTGTTTATATTTTTCTTTTTTTCCCCTCAATTTTTGTAAAAGTTGTAGTTGCACACCTAAATATGTGGAAAAAACTATATTACCCTTAAAGTATATAAAACCAATTAATTATTTATTTTGACATGAAATCAATTTACGAAAACTTAAATTTCATAGAAAATAAGAAAATTTCTAGTCAATAAAATTTGATATTGTAAACTATTTAAAAAATAAATAAAAATCCAATTATGAATAATTTAAATGAATTTATATTAAAGTTTTTAGAAATTTTGAAATTGAGGTTAATAAGAACATTTGAAACATATTTAGATAATTGAACTAAATTTAAAGTATTAACTTTTAAACTAATATCCAATTTTCACTCTAAACTTTAACCATAAAATCGTTTTGCACCATAAATTTTAGTTTGAATTACATGCATCTTAAATTTGAGTTTCAAAACAATTTGCACCCTCCGTACCTTCTACATCAAAATAATTTGCACCCTATACTTAGTGCAATAGGTGCAAATTGTATTGAAACTCGATGTTTAGGATGTATTTAATTCAAAATAAAGTTTAGAGTGCATATCGATTTTAGGGTAAAAGTTTAGGATGCAATTTGGAATTTAGTCTAATTTTTAGGTACTAACATGTTTGGTAAAATATAGTATGATAATAATTTACATTTCATAAGATAAATAATAGAGATTTGGAGATTTATTTTTAATTTTTTTTGAGTTTTGGGGTTCATAAACTTGAGGCTAAAATGAGCAAGTGATAAATATGTTAATTAGTTTCTCAAACACAAAATATTAAGAAGTCTTCTTGAGAATCTTCACAAGTTTGTGAATCTTCCCATCATCTGATGCCCTCATTTGAAAATAAAAATAAAAAATTATGTCATCTCCACCAAACTAGAAGGCAAAAATAATTTTCTTGATATATTCAAATCTTGTGTATAATGAAGAAAATAAGTAAAAAAAATTAGAGTCAATATAAATGATATGTACTTTTAAAAGACTTATTTTCCCACATTAAATAAAAACATAAATATTTTTAAAAATACATAAAATTGTAGGCACATGACTATTGTATGATGAAGAAGGAAAATGTGGAAATATTGCACATAATATAAATGATATATATGATTAAAACATTTAATTGTACTTTCATTTTAAGTCACGTGACTTATTCCAATTAAAAATGTTAAATTCGGTGGCTCAAAGGTTTAATTTATAAAAATTTGGAAACATTAAGATTTAATGTCTTAAAGGAAAAACATTAGGGTTTAACGACTCCATAAAGCTGGAAACTTATAAATTCATAACAGAAAATGATAATTTTACATGAAAACGTCGCTATAGATCTTATAGCGATGATTTTCACAGTTGCTATACATCTATAGCCAAACTTTTCATGTAAGTATCGTGAAAATATTAATTTCCCTCCATAAATAGTAAGATACATGCATGTATGTGTACTAATCTTAATTATGGTTACATATCTAGTTATTAAAATTAGATTTAAATTTCATAAAGCTGATACAAAAATTATATATATATATATATATGTATATATATATATATATATATATATATATATAGCCCGACTAACTGGAGGGAGCGAACTAAGAGCGAACCGGCTATAGCGATAGTTTTTTTCGTCGCTATAGCAAAAAAATTGATTTTTTATACTATAGCGACGAAAAAAAAACGTCGCTATAGCGGTTCGCTCTTAGTTCGCTGGACAGAGTCGGGCTATATGTGTGTGTGTGTGTATGACGCCCCCAAAATAGGTATACATCACCCATTCTGAGTCACCAAATACATGATACAGAAACAAATACAACTTCATTAATACAATTGTCGTGCAAAATACGGCAACACATATACTGTGAGTTTAAATACAAATATTATCTAATAGACAGTATTCAAACTCAAAAGGAGTCTTCATTACAATTATTGATACACTATTTTACAAAAATAGTGAGGACTTCTAAAACAACTTCCTAGAATCATCACTCCATACCCCGACTAGTTCATGCTAAATTCTCACCTCTTGAAAAGAAAAATGGAATAAAAAGGAAAAGGGTGAGTTCAACTATCATAGTAAAAAAATATTATGACTAAGATAATATACAACAAATTATCATTAGTCTTCAACAGGAAAAAATCTGATAGAATATAATAGACAACAAGTTTTAGATCAACAACTGCAGCGGAAACAACATTCCATTAGAAGAGTCAAATAGATAATGAATTCTACTATCTTCTAAGATTTAAAAGTCCATCATCAATATTTTATCCCTGTAACATCAATCAATATACATCTTGAATCAAATATTCATCTTTGCACTACAGGCCAAATATATTCATTTATATCACCAGTTGGTCATGTTCATCTCAACACCTGTTCATCTTTGCACTACAGGCCAAAGATATTCATCAGTTAATCATTTATCTTTGCACTACAGGCCAAAGATATTTAGTAATATCATCATTTAGGACTGAGGATGATAAAAAATATCTTCAAGAAAACGAATCCAGTGAGATAAAAGATCAAAGATTAGGGATTCCTACTTTAGTTTATCCAAGTTCAAAAACGCTCTATAATAAACCTTAGTGGAGTAAAATTCAAGAATGAAGATCAAAACATGGATACAATTAAAGATATTAACCATAATAGGCATCTTGGACAAAGAAGATAAAATTTCATTTTTTCGTGAATAGTGTCGTATTCGTGAATAGTGCCATATACGTGAATAGTGTCGTATACATGAATAGTAACCCCGACACAAAAAGATAGAAATTCCACAATAAAATTCATATCAATATTTCGACATAATGATATTGAAGAAAATAATATCATTTACGAAGAAAATAACATCCCTTACATCAAAATAACAGTACTTTTGACTGAAATATCAGGTATAAGGCTGAAAGAAACTTTCACTGAATAGCAACTCACAAAGTATATAAATACTCACAAAATACGCTCGATAATATAGAGAGAGAAAGCTTATGATTCTGGTGTGATTTTTAATTCTAACTAAGCACCCTATTTATAGAAAAATGCTTAGAAAAATATTTTAATAAAAATATTTATTTTTGAAACTTCAATAATTCATCATAAATAACCCTTTAATCAGAAAAATTCGAATCTCATGTCTAGTCCATAGGAAATTTTATTCTCTACAACTTTGTAATTTTAAGTTTTTTCAAATTCCAAACAAAAAATGATCGAAATCTACATACGGATGATTTTCAAAACCTCCATTCCGATAAAATACTGATAAAACACCTCAACATTAATTCCTTCATTTATAACCACAATAAATATATCCATCATTTATATCCACATAAAATAAATATTTTCTTATCATATAAATCAATAATTAATTATTTACAAATAATATTACAGAATCACAATTATGACAATCAGGTCGTTCCCAGGAAAGTGGGGGCTTTTCGATAAGGATTTCTCCTTATTGGTGCGCAATTAAGTGACCAATAATGTTATCTAATAATATTATTTAAATAATATGAATTATTGATCTGATAATGGAGATACTGTGCAGTGACAATTATTGAACAACAATAATATAAAATATCAACGCAGAAATTATTGAATCAATAAAATAAAATATTGAACAGTAATTACTGTAACAATTATTGAGTAGTTCCTTCTTACGTAAGAATCAATAATTCAAAAATATTGTGTAATACCGTGTGCTAGTGTGCAACCACACGTATTACTGTATTTTAACCACCGGGTATTCCAACAGTGTTAACGGTAACCATTACGCCGCTATTTATAAAAAATCAAACTTATCATTTTCTTCATCCGACAGTTATCCGTTATGGGGCCCACAAATGGCTGCGCCGTCGTACGAATATTCTCCGACAGAAAGAATATTCCTCGACCAAACGAATATTTCCCGACAAAATGAATATTTTATAACCACTTGCTTATTTTGCAAAATTTTTATATTTCACCCATAACCAAAGTATTATATCAAATTAATACCTTATTATTCACAATAATAAATAGAGAAAATTTGATTTTATTTATTAAAAAGTTGGGGTCTTACATCCTTAATTTAAGGGATTAATATTAATGGGTTGACATGAAAAATTAGTGTCCATCTTAAAATTGGGTTGTTTTTTTTAAAACGCGTGATAACCGCCATCTATTATTTGATTGAGACTATTCATTTACAAACCTTTGTTCTGCATACTGAACAAACATTTCTCTCTTCTATTCATGCGTTCTTCATCTCTATTGATCGTTTTCAGTGATTTATTCTACATTCTTATGATCATTACTCGTTATCATCTTCGTTTAGTTGTTCGCCATCTTCGTTTAGTTGTTCGTCAGTGTTGTTGTTACTCGTTATCGCTGTTGCACAGTGGTTCAGTTGGTTTCATTCTTCTCCATTGATCGATTCTGGTGTTTATTATTGTTTCAAGTAAGTATTTTCTAAATAGTTTAATGTATTATCTATTAAAGTAGTTTACTAATAGAATGGAGTATTGATTGTTTGGGTTTGTGTTGTTTTTATGTTTTGTATAGAATAGTTGATACAAGGAAGAAGGATGGAAAGAGGAAAAGAATCACGGTGGGTGATTTTGTTAAGGACTTGAAGAAGTTTGCTATGGAGAGGAAGGGGAAGTTTGTTTATGTTTTGGTTACTATTAAAATATATTTTGGTTACTAACATATAACTGGTTGGTTACTTCTTTAATATGTTTTTTTTGTTACTGTTAGCTTATTATTTGGATATCATTCTTCTTCCCTCAATTTTGGATTTTGGTTACTTTTTTATATTATTTTGGTTACCTTGTATTTGCTTAGTATACATTGGTTGACTAATATGGGTTTGGTCTACATGTTTTTTTTTGTGTTGGTTCCCATTAAAACATGGTTTGGTTACTATCATATAACTGTTCGGTTACTTTTTAGTATGTTTTTGGTCTACATGTTTTTATTTTGGTGACCTTTAAATTATGTTTTCGTTAATATTATATATAATTGTTTGGTTACTACATAAACTGGTCTGTACTACATGTTGTTTATATTTTGGTTACCATTAGATTATATAATATAAATGTTTGGTTGCTGCTTTATTATGTTATGGTTACTGTTATATTATGATATGATAACTATTATTGTGCAATCAATGTGGGATGTTGTCTATTTTTTATAGTATATTTTGGCTACTGTGTAATTGTTATATTATGTTTTGGTTAGTATGATATTATTTATTGGTTACTACGTAACTGTTTATGGTATAAATATTGTTTATATTAGTTACTAATGATTGTGTAAATCTGATTTTGTTTATTTGCAGTTATGAGATCTTTATTATGAGGAATGCAACAGAAAATTTACTGGAAAAGTTATATATTTGTGTGACATGGAAGTCCCCAACATTATTACCAAGAAATTGAACCCAAGTCAGTTGGAGAAGTTTAAGGCATCGTTAGTTTATGGATGTATTATTTTTGTAAATAATAAAAAATCCAAGTCATAATAAACCATGTATTTGCTTAGTATACATTGATGTATTATTTTTGTAAATTTTTTTAAATATCTTCTACAAGGTTTATGCTCTTCTAGTTCTACTTCCATTTCCACAAACACATCCTACATGGGCTCTCTATTCACTAATACCAATGTATTTTTATTCCTCCCACAGGTTCATAATGTAGAAGTCTTTTCTAGAGAATGAGAGCAACCATGAAGAAGAAAGTAGCAGCAGCCAAAAAGCTCAAGTTTCAGGAAGATTGTACCAGATTTTGATTAGTTCGGTTGTCGTTGTCTTGTCCTTCTGAATTGTGTTTCGTACTTTGATTTTTGTTGGATATCCATAACCATTTGTTATGGTTAGTGAGTATGCAATGTTTATTGGAGCTTATGTAAATGGGATTACATATTTGATTATATTATCAATTATTTGACATTGTTTGTTGGTTCATATTTGTTACTTCTAAGTTGTGTCTGATACATTGTTTGAAAGGTGCAGTTGGTAACCAAACATGCATAGAAGGGTAACCATTTTATTTTTTGGTAGTAACCAGATAGTTATAAGCTTGTATCAGGACATATATCAAATGTTAAATGTACATGTAAAGTAACATGGGTTGCCTAAACTTGGTTGGATATACAGGTTGTTTCTATTTTGGTTACCATTAAAACATGTTCTGGTTACTTTTTATATAACTATTTGGTTACTTCTTTATTATGTTTTGGTTACTGTTACCTTGTGGTTTGGCTACTATTATTGTGCCCTCAATGTGAGATTTTTGTTACTTTTATTTTTTATTCTGGTTAATATGTAATTGTTTAGTATACATGGATTGCCTAAACTGAATTTCATTACATGATATTTTTGTTTTGGTTACCATTAAAACATGTTCTGGTTACTATCATATAATTATGTGGTTACTGTTTTATTATGTTACATTATGGTTACTGTTATTAGTAACCATATAGTTACATGCTTATATCAAGACAAACTTTAAACTTATATCAGAACAGTTATCAAGTGCTTAATGTATATGTGAGGGTTCCCATTTATCTAGCTGATGGATACTTTTAAATTACAAAGTTATAAAAGTTATTTGGAAATGGTCTAGTTGGTAACTAAATATGAATATAGAGGTAACCATTTTATTTTAGATGGGTAACCAAATTTACATAAAAATATTTCAGAACAGTTACCAATTGTTTAATGTATATGTTTACTTTATATTGACAACTCATGATGGAATCAAAAATCAAATTATTAATCAATAACAATTTTGGTTACTGTACACCATCAAAAATGTTACCAGCCATGTGGTTAATGGTTACTAATAGTAAACAATTATATATTCCTGTATTTACACACTTTTTGTTTATGTTCCGTTAAAATAAAGCACAATTGGAATCATCTTCATTGTCTGACAACTGAATAAACATTGTAAAGTAACCAAATTAATATTAAACAGTAACCAAACTACATAATCTTAGTAACCAGAACATAAACCACATTTTTACATACAATTTTAAAGACCTAAATGATGGAATTTGACCAAAAAAACCTACAATTCACGAGCAAAGCTCGTGACTTTTGATCGTTGACCCGTTTCTAATGAAATTAGACTCCGAAAATGCCAAAATCTGACACTCCAAACTTGACAAAAATTACCAAATTACCATTAAATCAAATATTTCCATAACTATAAAAAAATATATGAGTACAAGTGTATATTAATATTATTCAGCAACCAAATAAACATTATACAGTAACCAATTAAATAGTATACATCAACCAACATATATAATCAGATTAACAGTTGTATGAAGGTAACCAATGTAGTCAATAAGTAACCACCAATATAAAAGAAACAATTATAAAACACAATAACATTATACATTAACTAAATAAACACCTTACAGTGTCTAAATATATATTAGACAGTAGCCAAGATATATGTAATTAGTAACCAAGATTATAAAAAATATTTTTACATTCATTTTACAACCAAAACAATCAGTAATGACTTTGTTACAAATTAAAGACTAACAGATGTATGAAGGTAACCAATGTAGTTAATCAGTAACCATCAATATAAAAAATAGTATAAAACACAGTAATATAATACAGTAACCAAGGTAATATTACACAGTAATCAAGTCAGCATTATATACTAACCAAATCCAAATTACACAGTAACCAACATATATTTACTTAGTATCCATAATATAAAACATATTTTTTCATGCATGTTACAGCAAAAACAAATAATATAAAAAACATAAATATAAAAAACATCAATATGTACTTAAAGATCCAACAGTTGCACGAAGGTAACCAATGTATTAAATAAGTAATCATTAATATAAAAAAATATCAGTAGAATAAACATTAAAATTATAAAGAAAGCAAATAAACATTATACATCAACCAAATCAATAATAAACAGTAACCAATTTATATATATTTAGCAACCAGAATATAAAACATATTTTCAAATGCATTTTGCATTGTCAATCATTCAACTGTATAATACACAACAACATTATCAATCAAATTTTAGATTATAAGCGATATTCCACCGACCAGTATATCAGATGAAGCAATCTTTTAGTATGTTTTTGGTTACTGTTAGCTTATGATCTGTCAAGTAACCAACTCAATGTGAGACAGTAACCAAACTACATAATGTTAGTAACCAGAACATGAACTGGGGGTAATATTATGTAGTAACCATTGCAATTTTACACAGTAATCAAGTCAGCATTATATACTAACCACATCCAGATTAGACAGTAACTAACAGTTGCAGGAAGATAACCAATGTATTTAATAAGTAATCATTAAAATAAAAAATATCAGTAGAATAAACTTTAAACTTATAAAGCAAGCAAATAAACATTATACAGTAACCAAATCAATAATAAACAGCAACCAATTTATATGTATTTAGTAATCAGAGTATAAAACATATTTTCAAATGCATTTTGCATTCAAAACAGTAATCAAATAAATAATAAACAGTAACCAATTTATATGTACTTAGTAACCAGAATATAAAACATATTTTTACATGCATTTTGCAATCAAAAAAGTCAATATACTGACTTTGTGACCAATTAAAGAGCGAAAAACTTAAGAAAGGTAACCAATATACGAGTATATAGTAACCACGGGGTAACTATATGCATATAAACTTTAAACTCAAATACCTTAGTATACAAATCTGTAACGAATCAATCAACAATCAAAGTTGTTACAGAGGCTGATTACTGATCTTGAAGTTGTTGTTGATCTTTTCCTCTATTATACGATCTCAGAGTTGCATCTCGTCTTCTCCGATATGTCGTTGTTGTTGATCTTCTCCTATATGTCGTGTTCTTTGATCTCAAAGTTGCCTGTTTTCTTCATTAGCGTGAATTTAGGACCGATTAGTTAGAAATATGAAAGTCGGTAACTGACGTGTAGGGAGTCAATACTCCGTAACTTTAGCAACGTATTATTGTGTTGCGTTTTTTTTTTGTAATTATTTTGTGCATGTTTTGTTTTTGTAAATAATTTTTAATTATTGTATATTAGTGTTAAGAACCCTAATATATTTTGGTTCATATATATTTATATAAGTTCTGACAATTAATGAGTCCAAAACAAGCATTCACAAAGACTATATAAATAAGAACAAATACAAAAAAAGAAAACTAATTTTATTGTCATAGAAGGATTGATCAACTAGCTATATCTATCAATGTTAATCCCTTCTAAGTTCTTTATTCATTCAAACATAGATTATATAATAATAAATCCAAATACAACACAATTAAGTGTTTTAGCATCCCTCATTATCTCCAGGCCCTACACCAAGTTGACTACAATATCCATTATAAAACCCGATACGGGCATTCACAACATCGGGCCGCCCGCCACCGCACTCGTCCCCGTTAATGGCTCGAATGGTTGCTCCGAACCCTTGGGCCATAACAGAGTGAACGTTGTTCATCCAAAACCATAGGCCTGTCTTGAACGACACTACTGCGTCTGAGGCCACTTTGTCGGGATCGTTTAGCCCATCAAAACCAATGGCCTGTCCAGCCGGCCCATAATTATAATTCCAGGAGAGCTGAAGTGGGCCTCGACCGAAATACCCCACGTTTGGGTTGCATGGGTACTGTGTGTTTGTCTCTTGGCAGTAATCTTTATTCTCGCCATTGATCTCTTTTATGTAGCAAAAGTCTGCAACAGGGGAAAATTGGATTTCTTAATTAGAATATTTTTTTTATAATTTTCTCTCGAGTTAGGGATTTATTTTTACTTTTTAGTTAATTTGCGAAATATTATCCGACACAAATTTACCATATTTTTGCTACAAATTTGAAGAACATATGTTTTCTTCCATGTGAGTTTAACCCTAAATTTAGAGAATTGATATTACTTTAAAAAAATTAATAATGGTTTTATATTTATCCTTTTTTGTACAAAAAATTAATTGAATAAATGTTAAAATGAGACTCATATAAGTACGTATTTTTTAGTTACGTGTCGCTATCAAATGTATATATTTCGGTTTTCGGTTATAACCCAATAGCCTATTGGTTCGGTTATAATTGAATTGCTCACTCCTAACTGTCATGTCATTAAATTTCTGACGTGACACTGTTAATTAAACGTAATAAAAAAATATTAAAAGTTTAATTCCTTAATTGAAAAATTGAAAAAATAATCCCCAAGTGAAAAAAAAAATAAAAGTTTAATCCTCTAGTTGAAAAGTTTGAGAAGACAGTTGTTGACTAATTGACTATTCTTTCCCACTTTAATTCCTTCTGTCATGGAAATACACCATCAAAAGTCAGGAAGGTATGAGCCAATATGAACCACAATATTACATTACATGTGAACAGCAAGGAAACAGAAATCTTTTTCATGTAAAGTTACCCTGATGGTATTTTTAAAAGTTGAAAAATGCACAGAAATTTATTTATATATATATAAATATATAAAGTTAGTCTATTTATTTCTGATTAAACGATTAATATAAAAAAAAATGTTAAAATGTATGCAGTTGATGATTAAGAAAACTATAATTAATAAATTTCTTAGATTTTGGATCCGGACCATGTATATATATATATATATATATATAGAGAGAGAGAGAGAGAGAGAGAGAGAACACGGATCAGGTCCGGACTCCCGGACCTGATCAAATCCGGACCCAAAATTATTATTTTTTTTTTTGTAGAACAACTAAAAAAAAATATTTATGGAACTGAAATTTTTCCATAATACAGTGTTTTGGGTGTGTTTTTAATACCTACACCAACCAATGTATGTACAGTCTGCCCAGACTGTACAGACATATTTTGTTATAGGCATCCAAATCACGCCCAAAGCACTGTATTATGTAAAAATTCCAATTCCATAATTTTTTTTTAGTTGTTTAAAAAATAAAAGCAAAAAAAAAAAAAAAGGTCCGAATTTTAAACCTGTCCGGACTCCCGGACAGGATCCGGCCTTTATATATATATATAGGATTCCATCCACAGCAACCGGTTGTTGGGAGCAACCCATTTTTTCCAAGCCGCTACAGTTGTAGCGGCTTATAAAAAAAAGTTCTAAGTGGCCGGTACAAGCTGTAGCGGCTGGGAAAAAATGGGTTGCTCCCCAACAACCGGTTGCTGTGGATGGAGACCCTATATATCTATATCTATATATATATATATATATATAGGAATTCCATCCACAGCAACCGGTTGTTGGGGAGCAACCACTTTTGGCCCAGCCGCTACAACCTATACCGGCCTTAGACAAATTTTTTTTTATAAGCCGCTACAGGTTGTAGCGGCTGGGCCAAAAGGGGTTGCTCCCAACAACCGGTTACTGTGGATGGATACCCATATATATATATATACATGGTCCGGATCAAGTGCATACTCCTTATCTTACCCACCCGTGCTCACCCACTTTAGGCGACGGTTTCAGTCATACAACCGTCGTCTATACTTTTAACGACGCTATATGTTGTCCGTCGCTAAAAGTATAGACGACGGTTGTATGACCGAAATCATCGCCTAAAAGGGGGTGAGCACAGGTGAGTAAGATAAGGGGTATGTACTTGATCCTTGCTCTATATATATATATATAAATATATATATATACGGTCCGGATCAAGTGCATACCCCTTATCTTACTCACCCGTGCTTACCCCCTTTAGGCGACGGTTTCGGTCATACAATCGTCGTCTATACTTTTAGCGACGGACAAACATATAGCGTCGCTAAATGTATAGACGACGGTTGTATGACCGAAATCGTCGCCTAAAGGGGGGTAAGTACGGGTGAGTAAGATAAGGGGTATGCACTTGATCCTTGCTATATATATATATATATATATATATATATATATATATATATATATATATATATATATACAGAACTGATCCAGTCCGGGAGTCCGGACTGGATCAAAATCCGGTCCAAATTTTTTTTTTTTTTTTTGCTTTTTTTTTTTTGGAACAACTAAAAAAAAAAAAAAAAAAAAATTATGGAACTGAAATTTTTCAATAATACAGTGTTTTGGGTGTGTTTTTAATATCTACCCCAACCAATGTATGTACAGTCTGCCCAGACTGTACAGACATGTTTCGTTATAGGCATCCAAATCACACCAAAAACACTGTATAATGTAAAAATTCCAATTCCATAAATTTTTTTTTTTTTTTTTTTAGTTGTTTCAAAAAAAAAAAAAAAAAAAGTCCGGATTTTAACAAAATCCGGGAGTCCGGACTGGATCCGGACTCTCTCTCTCTCTCTATATATATATATATATATATATATATATATATATATATATCCCGACTCTCTCCAGCGAACTGGAGGAAGTGAACTAAGAGCGAACCGACTATAACGACTATTTTTTCCGTCGTTATAACCGATTCGTTCTTAGTTCACTCCTTACAGTTCGCTGGAGAAGCGGACTTTATATATATATATATATATATATATATATAATGTTAACAAATTTACTTCTTATATAGTGAGTTAGGAATAGAATTCATACATCCAGTCTCATGTGTGACATGAGCAAAGAAAGCCGCAATCTCACGCTTAGAATCAGCTGGAGAACCAGAATTACCAAATCCAGGGTACGTTTTAAGCGCTTCAATAAATGCCGATCTTGTGTAAAAGTTCTTGCCGGCGCAACCTCCGCCAGCTTGATTAATTATCCCGTTAAAAAACGAATCAGTAACGATATCAGCAACCAAAACGCCATTATTACTAGTTGGCCCCGCATAACAAGGACCTTCCCGGCATCCTTTGCCACAATATCAATCGTCATTGACACAATAACCATATTGGCTACAACATAAATCTGGTGCACAATTGCAGTTCTGGCTGGAAACTAGAACCGGTAGGCCTCCGGCAAGAACTCCGACTAGAATGGTTGTTAGGAAAGTGTTTTTAATACCGAGTATATCCATTTTAATTTGCTAGGATGATGGAAAATAAGGCTGGGGGATGAGAGAATTTATAAGGTGGTGGGAGGTGATCAATGGGAAGGTGCATGTTTGGAATTTGAATTAGTAAAGCATTAATTAATTTTTTTGACTTGCTAGTAATGATTGACTTTGACTTGGCAATGGAAGATTGTTTTGCTTAAATCACAAGGTACATTGGATGTTTAATTTTCCAACTAGGGGCATTGAAAATATATCCCCAAAAAAATTTCTTATGTATTTTGTTTCTATAGATTTTTCCGAGAAAAAAAAAGGTTGCTTACAACAAAACAAGAATTATTTTATTTTGCATATTGCATCCTATTGGGATTAGTTCATATTTCTGCGGATTTGATTAATAACCACCACAACAAGGTAGTCAGGGGGCCTTGAAAGTCAAGCGCAAGTTGCAATTGGGCTTGAGGATTTATTAGTAATTTGGTCTTGAGTTTTATTAATGTATTCGATCTCATGAGTTTGAGTTCATGTTATAACAGTTAGGTTTTCTAGTTACTATAAAATACTGTTTGGTGTGAATCTACTGTAGAGCGTGTAAGGCATTTTACGAATACATCAGACAAGAACTTGGTGAATCTTGGTATATCGTGTGTGTTTTTTCAGTTCTTCATATAATATTTGTGCGAGTGTGTTATTATTCATTCTTAAATTTTAACACATCATATATTTCAAAACGTGACACTTTGCATCCCTCACCCAAAATTATTGGCATTTCCTTCATACCTCAACCAAAGGTAATAGAGAAAAATTGTCCCTGACGTATAGGGCACTTCTTAGACTTTCTGGGCATTCACTCATTTTCCTAAGGTTTGAAGATTCTGCAAAAAAAATTCTTCTTCCTCTTCATGTGAACTCCAGATTCCATTGTTTTGCCTAAATCAAAAGCCCCTATTGTGTGCCTTTTGAAAGAATATTTAACTTTAATTTTCGACTAAAAAATCAAATATATCATAAAGAATTACTCCATCCGTTCCTAAAAAATTGTCGTTTTAGAAGAAAAAATTTGTTCTAAAATATTTGTCGTTTACAACTTTCAAAGAGAATAAATTATTTATTTTCCTATATTACCCCTACCTTCTCTCATTGTCCAAAGAAATTCTCTCTCTTGTATTAATAATTTTTAATTTTTCATGAAGGGGTAGTGATGAAATTTCAAACAAATTAATTCATTTTTCCATAGTATTAAATGATTTTCTTAATCCATGTGCAAAAACTTTAAACAACAATCTTTTAAGAACGGATGGAGTATTTTATTAAGATTCTTGTTTCTTAATTTACTAAAATACCACAAAACTAAAAAATAAATTTATTTTAAAAGAAACTATTTGTTAGAAACAAAGTAATTGGAAGGAAAGTAACCACCAAAATAAATGGTGGAGCCTTTAAAAGGCTTTAAGTTATTTTAATACAAATGTTAGCTTGTGGTATATATATATATAAATATATATATATATATATATATATATATATATATATATATATATATAGGGTCCTCATCCGTAGCAAACGGTTGCTACGGACACTGTTCAGCAACCATATTTTGCACCGTAGATCATCAGATTGAAAGGCTTAGATGAGTTGAATTATTTCCCTGCCGCAGGAGCCTGTAGCGGCAGAGACTTATGCTAAATTAGTAAATGATAATTACTATGCTGCCCCTCCATATATGAAAGACTTTAATTTTTTTTTACTCTCCTGCCGCAAGAGGCTATGGCGGCAGGACATCCTGTGCTTGGTTCTCAATTTTTATCATTTAGTTATTATGAAAATATATAATGTTATTATAATTTATTTGCTCTCACTTTTTATCATTAATTCCCTTTTCTCTTTCTCTCTCACACTATAAGACAATAGTATATCTAATTAATTGCTTTTAATAAATAAAAATAACAATAATAATAATTATTATTATAATGACAAAAATAATAATAACAATAATTATAATAATTATTATAATGACAAAAATAATAGTAATAATACTACTACTACTGATAACAATAATAATAATTATTATTATTATAATAATAACAATAACAATAATAATAATAATAATAATAATAACAATAATTAGTATTAGTATTAGTATATGACAATAGTATATCTTATTAATATTATATATTAATTTATTAATTTATTAATATTATATATTTATTATTTTTATTTTTATTTTTATTATTATCATTATTAGTATTAGTATAAGACAATAGTATATCTTATTAATATTATATATTAATTATTATTTTTTATTATTATTATTATTATTAGTATTAGTATAAGACAATAGTATATCTTATTAATATTATGTGCCCACCAATATTTTCGAAAGGTGACTCACCACTATTGCCTAATCTGTTGTCGCCAAAAGGATCTATAATACCATAAGCTTCTTTTCTTGTTAGGAATTTATTTGGTCTAGGTGGTAGAAAATTATAATATTAAAAATAATAATAATAATAATTAATATATAATATTAATAAATTAATATATAATATTAATAAGATATACTATTGTCTTATACTAATACTAATAATGATAAAAATAAAAATAATAATAATAAATATATAATATTAATAAATTAATATATAATATTAATAAGATATACTATTGTCTTATACTAATACTAATACTAATACTAATACTAATACTAATAATAATAATAATTATTATTATTATTATTATTGTTATTATTATAATAATAATAATTATTATTATTGTTATTTTTAGTAGTAGTATTATTAGTATTATTTTTGTCATTATAATAATTATTATAATTATTGTTATTATTATTTTTGACATTATAATAATAATTATTATTATTGTTATTTTTATTTATTAAAAGTAATTAATAAGATATACTATTGTCATATAGTGTGAGAGAGAAAGAGAAAAGGGAATTAATGATAAAAAGTGAAAGCAAATAAATTATAATAACATTATATATTTTCATAATAACTAAATGATATAAATTGAGAACCAAGCACAGGATGTCCTGCCGCCATAGCCTCTTGCGACAGGAGAGGAAAAAAAATTAAAGTCTTTCATATATGGAGGGGCAGCATAGTAATTATCATTTACTAATTTAGCATAAGTCCCTGCCGCTACAGGCTCCTGCGGCAGGGAAATAATTCAACTCATCTAAGCCTTTCAATCTGATGATCTACGGTGCAAAATATGGTTGCTGAACAGTGTCCGTAGCAACCGTTTGCTACGGATGAGGACCCATATATATATATATATATATATATATATATATATATATATATATATATATATATACACGGTCCGGATCAAGTGCATACCCTTTATCTTACTCACCCGTACTCACCCCCCTTTAGGCGACGGTTTCGATCATACAACCGTTGTCTATACTTTTAGCGACGGACAACATATAGCGTCGCTAAAAGTATAGACGACGGTTGTATGACCGAAACCGTCGCCTAAAGGGGGGTGAGCGTGGGTGAGTAAGATAAGTGGTATGCACTTGATACTTGCTATATATATATATATATATATATATATATATATATATATATATATATATATATTAGTTGTGTCTCATGCCTCCGGCACTGTATGGACGGTGGAATTTATCTCAAATTTTGGACGGCCCAAATAATTTATTGAGTGAACAGAAAATTCAAAATTATTTGTATTTTATTAGATAAATATGTATTTTATATAGAGAGAGCTGCGAAGATAAGCTTGAGAAACACACCGCATCCGAGAACTTTATTTGATATTAAAATAATTGTGGATGACCACTTGAATACAAGAGATTATTAATATATATATATATATATTATTCTCTTCTTAATTTATTGTATCTATCATTTCAGAACACTATTGGACAAGTGACCACAAAGGACAATAAGTACCTAGGTCCGCTACTAATTTCATGCATGCTACTTTAAAATTGTTATCCATAGAAAACTTTAAAACTAATTTTTACTCTCATCGTCCCATATACTCCCTCCGTCCTTTAATTATAGGCTGATTTCTTTTGACACATAGTTTAAAAAAATCAATTTAAGTGATAATTTTAACATAAATTTTCCATATATACCCCTTAATATAGAATTAATGAATAAGTTAATTACTCCTTACTTATCACACTGGAACTCTCAACTTCATTGATTGACGTGTTAAAGTCCAAAACCATAGAACTTTAACCAAAAAGAATATAATAACATTAAATGTTGTGATAAAAATAATGACATTGAATTTGTTTCTTCAAAAAAAGTGTAATGATTGAATATTTATTATAAGGGCATAAAAGTAAAACAATGAATCAACTAAAATTTATAAATAGTAAGTAGCCTATATATTGGGACATCTCAAAATAGAAAATCAGCCTATAACTATGGGACGGAGGGAGTATAATATATGACATTTTAAAGTTGTGTACAAGAATTAAGAAAATAATTGTATAATATTAAATATAATATCAATTGTCTATAATACCCTTAAATTCTCATAATTATCATACTTATCTCGTAATATCAATTGTCTATAGGACGAATGGAGTATTAACTTTCTCTTCCATAAGAAACTTTAATAATTACTAGTACTGGGGTGTAAATTGTGTAGAGTAAAATTAAAATTTTATAAAATTTGGAGGACTATAGAAAGATAAAAAAAATTAAAACTGACAAAATAATAATATATCTAAAGTTGTAGGAACAAAAGAAAAAAAAAGATAATACAAATATAGTGTTAAGCGTGACAAAAAATCACCAAAAGCGGCATGGCCGCTTTATAATTATTATGAATAATATTATATACACAAATTGTGCACAAAAAATTATGCACAAAGAATATGATTAATATATTGCTTATCAATAAAATTGTGAAGCATATAATTGTATCCCACTTCCTATTTTCTTTTTTTATATACTATTTGTGAACAATTTTCGTGTCTAATTTGTGTCCCTAGCATTACTTAATCAAAAATTCTATGTGGACATAAAAATTAGACACGAGTATATATTTAAATTTTATCTATTTGTATTTTGACCCTCAAAATATTACAAATAAATAAAATTCAAATACACTCATGTCTAATTTTCATGTATGCATAGAAGAACTCTTACTCAATTATTATTAACCTTATTCTCCATAGAAAACTGAGACAAATTAATACTCATTTCGTTCCTTAATATAAGTGTTTCAGAGAAGAAAAAGTCTACGGGGATCGGCTTTTTCCAATCGGGGTAGTGACCAGCCGGAATTTTTTTTTTGCTTCTGACTACAAAATAATTAATGTGATTTATTGAAACTGAATTTTTTTACAAAATGCAGTGATTTAGGTGTCATTTAGATACACGTAAAAAACAGAGTTGTACAGACTGTATAACCCTGTTTGTTACGTGTATCCAAAAAGACACCTAAATCACTGTATTTTATAAAAATTTCAGTTCCAATAAATCATATTAATTATTTGTAGTCAAAAGAAAGAAAAATTCCGGCCGGTCACTACCCCGGTCGAAAATGACCGGTCCCCCTAGAAAGACTCTTCAGAGAATTAATTTTGTTCTTTAATATAAGTCGTTTGAAAATTTCAAGTAAGCATTAATGGTTTAGTTTTCAATATTACCCTAAATAATAAATACTCCCTCCGTCCCAGGATAAAAGTACTGGTGGACTTTTCACGCATATTAAAAAGAGGAATAAAATGACAAAATTATCCATAATAATGTCATTAAATATGGACAAATAATTAAAATAAGAAAAGTATGAGATATTTAATGCTACGGGCATAATAAGAAAAAATGTGTAAAAGTTTGGTTATTAAAAGATATAGTATATTTAACATGGGACAACCCAAAATAGTAATAAGGACTTTTATCCTGGGACGGAGGGAGTATAAATTTTGTTCTCTCACTATTTTTTGCCCAATAAATAACACTTTTTTTTTCATACAAGTGCAATATTGACAATTGATATTATATTTAATGCTATATAATTATTTCCTTAATATTTATACACGACTCTAAAATGATTTATATTAAGAAACGGAAAGTTTATTAAGTTTGTTTGGTCAAAAGTTCAACTTTAGACATGGGTGATGGCCACTAGCTTGTTTGGTCCTAAAGACGCAAAACAAGAATATAAACTAAAATAGACGTTTAAAAATAAACCAAAGTACACGCTAAAAAGATTTTTGTTATTTATTGTAAAAAAAAAATTTATGTTGAATTACAATCATGAAATACATTAATATATAGGATTAGATAGATAATTTTTCACTTCCAATTTTACCCTTAAAAATATTTATATTACGCAAACCTACTATATGAGTCCCAAAATCAAGCGCTTTTACCGTTCGAAAATTGCTTGGGCAATTGCGCTATACAATTTCTAAGGGTGTAAACGAGTCGAATCGGAGCGAACAGAGAGCTACTCGAATTCAACTCGAAATGATAAATTCGTACTCGAATTCGAATTATATTTGAAAAATTCTGCTCAGATTCGACTCGGCTCGAATATTTAGTACTCGAATTCGATTTGACTCGACTCCAATATTTATTCAAACTACTCGCGAGTTTCAAATTCAAGCTCGAATTCGAGTCTCCACATAATAACTAGTTTTGTAATAAATATAATTATAAATTGAATTTGTTATTATACTTAAAAATGAGAAAATATATTAATTATTACACTATATAAATATAAAATCACAATTAAAATTAAAAACAAAACAATAACTAATTATCCTAATTTGATTTAAATTTGTATATATTATAAGAGAATGTATCGAACATCTAATCGAGTATGTATTAACCGAGTATATGTCGAATCACAATCAAAAATTCGAAGTAGTTTGAATCTTAAACGAGTCGAGTATAGCCTTGCTCAAATTCTACTCGTATTTTTATTCGAACTATTTTTAATGCTCAGATTTGGATCATATTATTAACGAATTCGAGTCTCGCTTGTATTTTTTCGAATCGAGCCCGAACTGTGTTGGCTCGTTTACAGCCTTAACAATTTCACAGTTCTCTTCGCCATATTTTTGAGCCACCCTTGTTTCAACTATCGTATAGAAAAGGGCAAATTGGGTATATTATAATATTTTATATTTCAAAATAGAAATGCATCTCTAATTTGGTAATAAACAAAAAATATATCTCTAATTTTGAAACGTAGAGTATCTTATTACTTAGAATTCTATGTTAATCACACTCCAAATTTGTCATAAAGTTTGACAATATATAAATTAGTTTTTTTTATATTCAATTCTTTTAATTTGGTTTCATTGGAAACGTCTATTATGATGGTTTGATTACATTTTATTGCATCTTAACAGTCCACCTCTTAATACATTTTAACATCCCACATTTTTTATTAAGAGGTCATCTGAATAGTTTAGACTTTAGATTCATATTTATATCTTAACTATTTAGATGACCTCTTAATATAAATATGTGAGTTCTTAAAAGGCATTAAGAGGTGAACTGTTAAGATACACTATAAGATGCAATCAAACAACACCTTAGTTTGGGGAGCACTATTTTCATATGTTTTTTTTTTATATTTTCACATGATTCCTTCTCACATGAAAGCGGGACCCACTTTTGTTTTGGGTCAACTCTGGTTCATTTTCAAAGGCAGTAAAAGACAAACGAGCCTATCCAGACTGAACCATCTTGTGAAAAAAAATCAAGCTTCCATCGAATTGAAAGACTTTTATAAAAATTCTCGTAGAATCAAAAATAAATTTTCATTCTATACATGTCAGATCATAAATCAAATCCCAATTGTTAGAAGTTTTCATTTTTTAATATATTTATAAAATTTCCATAAATAGGATCAAACCTTATTTCATAGTATTTACGTGAGTTTCCTCTTTCTTATAAACGAGTAATGTGGATTATTTTGGGTTTTAAGTTTGGTTCATTTTCAAAGGAAATTAGACAAACGAGCTCCTCTGGACCGGACCTTCTACAAGATTGGACTTTCACTTCACTATAGTGATAGACTATGGGCCTAGTACCATAACAAACTATAGACTATGGGCCCGTTTGGAATGGTTATAGTAGAATTCACTTCGCCTACATTAATCATATTTCTTGGTTTCAAATTTACTTTTAAAATTTATTACTCCCACCGCTTCAAAATATAAGATCAATTTTGATTACTTAAAATTAATTTGAGATATTTTTAATTTTAAATTGAATTGATTTATTTAAGTTTTGATAATAAATCCAACACTATAGTATTTTGTTTTTAGAATTATTGGTTAACACATAAATGAATAACATTAATTTTAAATTTAAGAGTATATCCATTTAAATTTAAAAATAAAAATTGATCAATATCTGTTATATTTTAATTTGTAGTCAATTCGTGAAATTCTAATATTCAAAATCATATGAAATTAATTAAGCTAATTTTAACTAATTATAAAGTACAATTATCATATTTATTATTTACAAAACTTAAATAAAAATATGACAAAAAGGGACGTGAGAAACACCAAATGTAATTGGGTAAAATATCACACAATATAACGACGTCGTGTTAAAAGGGTGATTTATAATTTTTTAAAACAATTTATTTTGTGAGATAATAATTCACGTAGAAACATGAGTTGTCTCTGTACTAATTTAGAATTTGTAACTTAATTATTATTATTATTTTTAAAAGAGGAAAATATATCCCTAATTTCAAATGGTGTAATTAATTATGCTAAAAAAATTAATTAATTAATTAATTAAGGAATAAGTTATGGTGACATACTTTAGTGGGGCCCACAGCAATTACGTGACAGCTCTTATTCGGTTGGGACTTGGCGTAGTTGCAACGGATAGAGAGGGAATCTAATGCCATTTCAACCCCTCGTGCCTCAGATTCTCAGTATCAGCTCTTATTTTTCTTGATAGCTCAGTCCACACTCCAAACTTAAATCAAAAACTCTATCCGTACAAAAATTTAATTCTGAGTGTATTTGAATTTTAATTATGTGTGTATTTAAATTTTAATTATTTATATTTTAACTCTCAATGAGGGTAAAAATACAAATAAATAATTTTTTTTCTTCTAATTATTCCTTTTTTTTCCCCACCCCTATTTAGACTAGTTAACAACATGAAGCTAAAATTCAAAGATTAATGATACATCATTTTATTGGTCCAAATATTCTTAGAATTTGTCTACTTGGGTTTGAACTCAAACATAATTGGTCCTCAAATTTCTTAATAACTTAAATTTTTTGTTCGGATAATACTATCGGTACCAACTGTACACAAAAAAATAAGTGTACCAGGGGTAGGACGTATTGTTTACCAATTAAAATGTATAAAATATTCAATTATAAGTTCTGCTCCTTATATTTTTTTTCTTTTTTAATACTGTGTGCACAACTTTTGTATATAGTTAGGTGTCCCTAACATTACTCTTTTTTGTTAAGTTGATAACTTAACATAATATCAAAACTCGAAACTATAGGTAATCAACTTAACACACTTACCTCAAGCATGGACCAACATATACAAAATTTCTTCTTAGTGGAGACTTTGGTACACTATATATAATAAAAAATATATAAAAAAATTTAGGACGGATGTAAAACATACCTCTTAAATAATATAATTCTCTTAAGTAACATATCTTTATTAAAATTACGTCGTTTTGGAGATTCTTTTAAAAAATTGAATAAAATTAAAACAGAGTGGTCTCACTTGCTTTCCGTTTATTTACAAAAATGTCACATGTGGCCCTTCCAAAACGACTGTAATTTTAATAAAAGTATACTTAAAAGAGGTATGCTATTTAAAAGGTATGTTTTTGATCTGTTCTGATAAAAAGTTAATATAAATTTAACATAATATAATAACTATTATATAAATAAATATTGCATGTCAAACACAATGACATAAAATTATGAAAAAAATTGTAAATTATTAAATAAAGTGGAGATCAAACTTATATAAAATGAGCAAAAGTACACATATATCAAAAATATTATAAGAAAAAAAGAAGAAGTTAATAGCAGCGACATCGTTTTAAAAATTCCCACGTAGGTTCGCCTAGGTCTCGCCTAAGCGCTAGGCCCCCCTGGCGCCTCGCCTAGGCGCTAGGCCCCCCTGGCGCAAGAAAATTCCTCTAAAAAATTATGCAGGGTCTAGGCGGAGAGATTTTTTTAATAACTACCTAAATCAGATCTTGATATTTTTTTTTAATAATTTACAATATTCATAATACATGTTGTAGCATATCAAATCGCAACAAGAAGTGAACAATATCAAGTCAAAATGGATAATTTTATTATAGTTATAATTTTTTGAATTTGTACCAATTTTAAATTATATAAATGATAATATATTTGTAATATTTAGTTTAATTCAATATAATTTTTAAATTTATGTTTAGTTTCTTAAGTTTTAACATTGAATTAAATTCTTGAAATTTTAAATTTTATTATTTAATAACAATCTTGTTTATGAATACAACTAATACGTTAAAAATATGTTTGAACTTTGATCAATTGCATATTTGTGTTTGAACTTTGACATTAGCAATATGGATATGTGTTTGAACTTTAAGCAAATGCCTTTATTATCTTTATTATAGATTGTTTTGCTTTATATTATTATTTTGTTTAGATAAATATAAGATAAAATATTAAAATTGACTTAAAATAAAAAATTTCGCCTAGGCCCCTAGACCTTTGACCCTCCCGACCGGCGGCACGCCTCCCGCCTATCGCCTTTTAGAACATGGAGTAACGATTGCCCTTATTTGACCACTCCTCAGTCCATCCCTGACCTAATGTGACAATGGATAAGTTTTTCTTATGTTTATTTTGTGGTTTCAAAATCTAGCATAAACAATAATAATTTTTATGCCATTATATATTTTGAAAATTGATATTTTTATAAATAAAAATGATAATTTCACAAGTTACTTTTGAAACAACCCAGATCAATTTCGAGTCCAAAACAAATCTCGGTTCAAATTTCAAGTCCGAATCGAATCAAATTCATCAAAATAAGGCATTAAATAACCGACTCAATATTATCTTCTTGGGTTATCTTAATTCACCACAGACTCACCCAAAATGTAATTACTAAAAGTACTATTGTTAGTAACTTAATTCTCACACATGGTCCATAAATTTGTCTCTCTAGCCATTGTGGGACAATACTAGCTAGCTCTGTGTCCCCACCTCAGACAACTCGATCGGATAACCTAACCCAAGCTTTCGAGAGT